>JAHWFP010185626.1:41834-62840 GCA_023313725.1 Lithobius niger | reverse complement strand
TGAAGGACTGTTCACTAGAATAACAATTTTGAAATTCGGTCTAGCCAATCGGTGAAATAGACAACTAGCTGTTGTAGGCCGTAATTTCTATTGATAGAGTAAACTATACCACCTGAAATCGTGGGAATGTGCTCAAATCAAACACTTGTGTGTGGGCACATTGGACTTTGTTATATATTTTCCATCTCTGGTATTTTCCAAATAAAATAAATTAGCGACATCTTAAATAAGTTAGGTTTTACCGTACCCTGCTCTTAAATCCTATAAAAAGCCACATCCAATTTCGATGCATAAAATTTCCAGGTTAGCTTTTGATGCTGTTACAATCGATACTGGTGTTTTGCTTGTTTGATGAAGGTGTGTGTGTGCGGCTTTTGGCATCGTGCAGTTCAGCTAAGAAACTTCAGTGCCTGCGACTAACTGCAGTTTTCATATATTGTTCTTGCAGAGTAAAACTTGTAGTTCAATAAAATTCAGTTTTTATCTGCAGTTATTGCAGATTGTAACTTCAGTCCCACGGAAATCTGCAGTTGCTGAGCAAATGCTAATATTTGTGCAACTGCTGTTTCATTAAACAACTACTGTTTCACAATGTTGCTGCTGAAATTTAAGTGGAATTTTTATATCGCACTTAAATTATAGAGCAGTGACACGACGTCGTATTATCGTGTATAACTCTATGGTGGAGCCCTAATGGGTTAGCTGCAAGGGGCACTGCAGAGAGAAACAGAAGGGCGTCATACTGAGCCGATGCTGTGAAGAGTGATTTCTTAGACCTACCCCGCGCGATTTTTATTGTTGGAGAAAACAACGTTATTTTAAGCCAAAGAAATCCGCTCTTCCGTTGTTTTTCCCTCCATTTTTATGTAGTGCACCTTGTAGTTATGCCTTCCAAAACCCATACTGGTGCCAATATTGCGGCAAATGTCACTGCTCTATACAAGCTATCCACTGCTTAAACTTTATAATAATATCGGAGACCGGCTAAAAGGAAAAGGAAAGACTAAAGGAAAGCCTAAAGGAAAACCACTTTTCCCCTCCTCGCGCCCGCATTGAAAATGCACTCTCCCACTCTACGTGCAGCCAAAAAGGAGCCAGGCATGAGTGGTCGATCAATCTGAAAAGTCTTCGGGAAGAGTGCCGGGAAAATGTCACGGGAAATGTGTCCCGGGAAATGTGACCGGCCCCGTGCAAAGCACGGGCTTCTTCTAGTTAGACTATAATAATTTCATCTATAAAATTACTTTTAGTTTTAACTATTTTTTTTTTTAATTGGCTGAAACTCTAGTGCCTTCGACAGACTTGCTTTTAACTTCAGATTCTGCAGAATTGTTTTGGTGAGATTTATCTTTACTTTGAGTAAGACATTACACCGATTTGTAATACAAGAAATGCCTATCAAAATGTTTGCTGAGGTTTTTTTCTGGTAAGGTTGGCAGGCTAAATTTTTATTGACTGTCATCATCACGCTTCCCATCAACCCACATTAAACAAGAAAATCACTTAGTAACAGCGAATTATGTCACAAAGACAATGCTGGGTGCTCATGCTAGTAAAATACATATCTATGGGAACGATGCAAGTCTATCCGCAGGGTTCAGTAAACAAAAATCAATCTTAGATTAACGCTTTATTAAAAGATGCTTAAAATTGTTTGAACTAAAAAAGCTCAATCGCGACTGTCATGCACACACTGTTAATTTCAGTTATTTTACTGTTAAGTCTCCCGGTCCGATTTCACTGTCGTGGATTGCTTTTATTTTTAATTGCATTCCTCAGTAATTTCAGCTTAAAAAACCCTGAAGGCCAAAGTCACGTTTCTTTATAAGTGACTCATTTTAATGACGTTGATCATAATTTTGCAGTCCAAAAAAATTGGCAACAAGAAACACAAATAAGTAGCTGGAAATACTAATTCATACTAGTTAAATGTCTACGTTAAGTACAGTGTTTTTTTTTCTTCTTACTTATGTAATGTACAAAAATCGTCCCTTTGTCTACAGAAAGAGCACACACGTACACACATAATATGGTAAAAGATATGTTTTAAGGCAAGATAGGTTCTTAGAATATGATGAAATAGCTGTTGATTATGCTATTTTGGATAATTAAATCTCATTCTTTGTGGTATGATTCAACACCAGCATCGATTGTAACATCATCAAAGCTAACCTGGAAATTTTATGCATCGAAATTGGATCGGCTTTTTATGGGGTTTAAGAACAGGGTACGGTAAAACCTAACCTTATTTAAGATGTCGCTAATTTATTTTATTTGGAAAAATACCAGAGAGGCAAGAATCATCTTCAGAAGTCTTGAGAAAAATATTAATGCGGTGTTAGTAAATACAGATGTAAACCAATTTCCGTTGTCTTTTGCACTGAAGCGTCGTCTTGTATAAGTGCATCCTCTACTCTCACCATTCTTTATTGCAGCTCGTTAACCCTTTACCGTGTGATGCTTGTTCATTAACTTTACATCTAATCGGTGTAAGAAAACTTAAAATAGACCTACCATAAATGGAAACTCGTTTCGCCTTGCTTGCACGCCATTCACAATTTTAATATGATCTAAAAACATAAAAAAGGACATATTGAAACCCAGTCCAAACCAAAAATAAAAATAAATATAAAATATTTTAAGGTATAGTTTCATTAATTACTATCCATTCATGAAGTTACCACTAATGGATAAACAAACAAACTAACAATAAAATATTTTAAGTAAGCGAGTTTATTAATTTAGTTTTGTTTTTATTTCTGTCGATAGCAACTGAATATGCTGACTACGGTTGGAAAGACGTGAAAATTATTTCATAGCAAGCTAAAAAATATTTCTTAAAAATTCAAGAGCAATTTAAATAAAAGACTCTTCGTCGGAAATTGTTAAATGGTCGTTTAAACATTTTTTCTACATTTTATATTCTTGTATGAAAAATTATCGTGACTTAACAATGGAGTCCCGGTATCGTCTGAGCATCGGGAATGTTAGCACCAATAAGAATCCACAAAATTACACATCACCTTGGTTTCGTCTGTTCTCGATTTAATCATTTCGAATATCCACAGCGTATCGTGGTTAAAACCATACTAGCCTGGTAAACTGATGCAAACAGAGACTCTACAAAACTCCTACAAAATGTTAATGAGCAAAACGGAACGTTAAATGTTTGAGTAAGGGTCTACAAGTTAGATCTTAAAAAAGAATACTGTCACCTTTTGTCAATAAGGGTTTCGGCGTCACGTTTCATCAGTAAGAAGGTGTGAAGCATTAAGACCTCAGCTTTCCTCTTTAAGTCTTGGCAAAATATAAGTAATCTTTAACTTAGCTACAAGAAATTATCCATCCAAAACCAAAAGTGGTGTAAGAGAAGCCGCCAAGTTTCCACAAAGGATTGGCCTTTGAAGGTTAAGGTTAAGGTTAATACCATTAGCCAAGTTAATCGCACCTAAAAGCGTTTAAGAACGATGGTTAAAGTGTTTCAGCTTCCGGGCTGAATCTGCTTGGAATATTTACATCGCTCGTTAAACTCCCCCCCCTCCCCCCACCTCCTTCCGGGCCAAATGAGAAAATCTGTACAGTGGGCTCTCATTGATTTTCTTTAACTGTAAAAAAAAATAATAAATAAATAAACATAAACAAAAGAAAGGAGAGGGGAGGTAACGTCACTGCGCAGTGGGCAGGGAAGTGGGGGGGGGAGCAATTAGGATCCCCCAAGAAACCCCAAAATGTGTCATAATGCTAAATAAATTCCTCGAGAATATGTGAAAAAGTACCCTCCAGAAGCCTGATGTAGTAGTGGTGTATCTACCGTAAAATGCTTCAGCTTCCAGGGCCCCGCTGGAAAGCTAGCATTCTCCCAGATCCCCTATCTGGCTATGTTCAGTCTCCTGTGAAATTTTTTCCTGCTTATTACCCACAAGAAACCAAATTAAGGGAACAGGAATTGAAATTTTCATTCTACTTACACCAGTTCAAGTTATTAAGTTTAAACCAATATAAAATACAATAAGGATTAAAAACATTAAAAAATTGTGAAAGATCCACCTTTTTAAGACCCCGCTTAAAACACCCCAGATTCCCAGCTTCGATCAACTCAACGGGTAGGAAATTTCAAGGGCCAACAACCCTATCAGGGAAGAAATATCTTGCACAATTTTTCTTTTTTGTTGTAGGAAAAAAAGACGGTGGCCCCTGGTGAACGTGTTTCTCCGCACCACAAAGAAAGGTTTAGGGTCCACGTCAATACACCCCCTCAAAATGGAGAAAGTAAGGCAGAGATCAGCCACCAGCCGTCTGTATTCCAATGATTCGACGTGTATGTGATACGCATGTGTGTGATAATGTGATATAGGTTGTGCATACGGCATGTTTCTGTGTCCTACACAAGGTACGGAGACCAAACTGGACTAGCGTACTACACAATGAGTCGCACATATGCCATAAATTCCCTAATCAGTGTCGTTTCATCCCCTGACACAAAACAGCGCCTACCAAGATAACTAGTTGTTTTGCTCTTGGTGTAATACGATTGCAGTGGTTAGTAAATTTGAGATTTGCCGAAATATGAACTCCAAGATCTTTGATGGTTTGCTTAGGTTCCAGATTTATGTCATTTATTTTATATATGAAGTTTCCATTATTTCGACCCAGAGGTAGTGTAATACATTTACTGATATTTATAGGCAATTGCCATGTATTTGACCAGTTTTAAATAGTGTTAATCTCTCGCTGCAAAGTTTCATTGTCATCATCGCTTTCTACCCCACTGTAAAGTTTTATTTCATCTGCAAACTTTGGAATTCGAAAAGTTTAAGGCCTGCTGAACCGAGCTTTCTTGCTTAGAAAGAACTGTTACTCCTAAGCAAGAGCTGAAACCACTGCCATCAGTCCGAAGATCTGAAATGAAAATCATGAATAGGTGCGGGCTAATTCAGTAAGTTTATCACACAAAATTTCGAAGTTTATTTTTTTCCATGTTTACGGACAATATCTGTTTTTAATATATTTAGAAAAAAAGCCTTCGATAGAAGGCAGAAGATATTTTTAATTCCAATTTTATTTTTGTGTGGAAAGTTCACTAAAAAGTTGCTACTTTTGGTCATTATTCGAATTAAAAATATTTATTTTTTCAGTAAAGCACCTATGGTGTAAGCACAATTTCACTGAAATCGAAGTTATTGACAAGGATGATGTTTTAACAGTAATTTTGGGAATAACTTAGATTTCAGTGGAATTCTGCTTATACCCCAGTTGCTTCCTGCATGTATAATACTGGAGCTACGTGCTGGCATTGGCTCTGTATACGAAGAGCGTATTAAGGATATAAATGCAATTAATCGGCATATTTCTGCAAATTCAGTAAATCAAAAAATTTAATAAATCGGCTGATCTTGTTTCTAACTCTTCAATTTTCAACTTTTTCGACATCCATAAGGGTTCGAACAATAAAAAAGGCAGTTGCACAAATTATTTATTCCATCTAAATTGAGGGGATCAATGTCCCTGTCAACCCCAACCTTCTTTGGCGCTTTTCCTCGTCGTTAAGGCTTTGGAAAAAAAAGGAACAAAAACTATGAGGTAATATTGTTAGAGATTATGCACTTAACAGTGTTGAACAACAAGTTTCAAAAACAACCTCCAGTGATGGTAAACAAACCTTTGCAACCATGAATAGCTTTGTCATATACGACCAAACGAATAAAAAAAATGGCTTACATTAAGCACTGCCGGAAATACATTAAATGACACTGCTCAGAATATTATTCAGGAAATCGCGTGGATAAGAAAAATGCATAGCAGGTTTATTTTTAAAAATTCGCATTAAATGGAATCCAGTAATTGGGCAGACAGCTATCTTTTGCAAGTCCTAGCCAATAAGAAATCATTGGCTGGGTACCTACAATAGATGTGTAAACAATACGTAATATCCTGACTTCCAAGGAAGACAAATGGAAAAATAGCTTACCGTTACTATCATCCGGGACCACTAGCGTATCAGTATACTATAAGAAAGAAAAAAATGTATTATTCACGATTGGAAAATTCCACCTGAAGGTTTTACAGCAGGGAAGGAAAAACTGACTTACAGCTAAAGAAAATTAAAAAATCCAATATGTGTAAATGTACCATAGATTTATGAAAAAGTCAACATGTGTTTATGTATCATAGATGAACGAGAAAGTCAACATGTATGTATCATTCATGTATGTGGGGTTCTAATGAAACCACTAGCAATAGGACGAGTTGTCCGAACCTGTTTGATATAGTAGGTCTAATGAAGTAGAGCTAAAAATGGGAATTAAAACCAACGTGTATTCAATCGTGTGGTCATCGTGGCTGAGTTGTGAGAGAGCTCAGCCTGGTTGCTGGAGGTTTGTGGATCTGGTCGTACCCCTGGAAAGGGGACCTGCCAGGACTGCCGGCCAGGGTAGCATGAGCAGCTACCAAGCTCCTTCAGCGGCTATGGAAACTATTCTGGCCAATTCTGGACAATCTTTCGGCTCCTACGATGATCGGAGGTTTCCCGGATCGAATCCCTGGGTTGGCACCTCCCTTTACCAGATATTTCTTCTTCTCTAAAAGTCTGGTAATGTTCAAAATTGAAAATTCAGCCGGTTCAGCCATACAAGCATTAAGTTGCTTCGGCTGACTTAAGGCTCAAAAAAATTAATTAAAAAATAAATAAATAAATAAATAAAAAATAAATAAAAAATAAAAAAATCATGTGAGCCGTTTTATAATTATTCTTCGCTACAAAATTCCTGGAAAGGACTGCCATTTCATAGCAAGCACACGGCTTCTGAAATTCGAAAAACTAACGAATTGTTAAAAGTCAATGTGTTCCTGAACGTGTTTTTGCCTGCGTTACGGCCTGTTTACCTTTTGCATTTCACAGCTTTAACAAAATCTGTAACCAAAGATGCTGTTCAACCAATCTCCCAGTTGTGATATAATAGTTTAATATCAGTCACTTACAATTGCAAATGAAAACGTAATAGTTGATAAATTTAACATCATAATGGTCTCGTGAGTTAGTCGTTTCGGTGTGTCAGTTGGGTCCAATGTGAAAAAATCACAAAGTCTACTATTTGCACTTGTCCAGCAATTATAACTTAATCGGATTTTTTGCCTCATAGTGGCTTTTTCAAGGAATTAAACCCCAAAACGATACGTTACTTCTTAATATCATCGATCCACTTTTTTTGGCTAGATTATGACACTAACGACACACTACAAGAATGAAATTCCCCCTATCTCTTCCATCTGAATTTCATTCATCAGCATAAGACTTGGCCGACCTACATCAAGTAACAACAACTCTGGGTCACCATAAAATTTATAAACACGCCTAGGCGTGTCTCTTTCTTTAATGTTATATTGATGTACGTTAAGTTCGTCCAGACTGGCTGCTTGAGGCTGCGTTGAATGCAGGATGGTGTACCAAAGACGTCAAAATCGGTCAATAAATGCCACACTATAACTGTTTGAGTACAGCGATATTGACCTTGTAGACACATAGATATGCGTCGCTTCACATGCAATTTTCTTCTGTCTTTTAGGGCTTTACACTTATAACAACCACATTTCTACAGAAATTGGAAATTCGGTCCACGTTACGACTGAGATAGTTAATTAAAGATATTAATTACCTAAGGACGCACTAAAAGAGGAAAAATAAAATTTTGAATGTTTCTATTAGCTACTAACATACAGGACTGTTTGAGAAAGTTCATATTCCAGTCACATTAATGGAAGCCCACAAAATGTATTTTATTTTTGTCTTATTCCTTAGTTTTTATAACTCTGTTCGAATCAAGTCATGGAATTTTGGAGGAAGAGCTTTTATTCCCACGCTTTTATTCGCAGGTAACTGGCTTTGGAACAGTTAAATGTTTTACAGATTAATTCATGGAATTTTGGAGGAAGAGCTTTTATTCCCATGCTTTTATTCGCAAGTTACTGGCTTCGGAACAGTTAAATGTTTTGCTTAAGCGATCCCTAGGCCCCATGCATTAAGCTCAGTCACCAACAGACCCTCCCCAAACCCTTGTCTTGGGAACGGTATTAGTGGTGGCCTGCTCTCCCGTTTTCCCTCCACGTAATATGTGGAAAACCAGTATATTTTGGCCTTATAATACGTTTTCTAATATAGGTTTTATGAGAGCCTGTTTGTTCGAATAAATGATATTAACATTTTATATATTATTTCGATCATCTTAAGACAGTTTTCTGATGAATGGAAACTTACCACTTTGCACTCTGAAAGTGTGAGTGCCGAAAACACCAACAATGCTGAAGCAAGCATCATGTTGTGTACTCTGGTTACTGTGGAGAAGAGACCGTCGAGGCAGTGAAGGTTCACGACAATGTCTACTAATACCTCTTTACGTATCGTTATATAGGATGCACAACCATATCGTAACTATTGGGCTATTTGTGCAGTACTTGTTTTGCTTGACAGTGATCAAACATTACCGTGAAACTCAGAAGTTAGTATTTTGTATGGCTGAAAACAGGAATTGATGGCGCGTTCATTCAGCAGGTGGGCTTGTTTGCTTTCTCATTATTTTCTTTCTTCCTCTTTATCAAACATCTAAATAATAGCAATACAAGAGTATGTATACACGAGTATTTTTACCGGTTGTTGGTGCCTTTTTTGTGGACGTAAGGCAGCTTTCATTCGTAAGGGGACCAATGAGTCAAATGTAAACTATAGAGGGTTTCAATGCAAAGGTGTGAAGTTTTTTTTATTTTTATAGAAAGGATATTCCTTACAGAAACGCTGTAGACACACTCTGCCAGGGTTAGTTTGCTTACTTTGAACTTGCCTCGTCACTATTCTGTCCATCCGTGCACATGAAACAATTTTAGTACAGATAGACACTCATGAAATTTGATACATAAAAATGTTACCTGAATTCATCGACCAAATCCAATTTTTCTCAACACTAGAAAAAATTATCGTATGCAGTATCACAAAAGGTACCGTATGAAAGTTACAAATTACAACTTAGTGTCCCCCCCCCCCCATAAACTCAGACGAGTGCTATTTACGCAAACACAACTTCCCTAGTGTAAAACAAAAGGAAAGTTTGTTATTTGTTTATTAACAGCTCGAGTGAGTTTAAGGGGCAATATATTTAAATATAATTTTCTAACGGCAATTACCCAATGGGAAACAAGTAAACATCATGCACCAGCCAATCACGTCTCCTTAACACGATTAAACGACCACACGGTATTTTATCAGATTAAACCATCAGTCACGCACCGCCGTCCTGTTTTCACAATGGAATCGAATGGCTTTCTTGTTTTCGCCATGCAACGCAAACCTGACAGAACTCCATTTAACATATTTCTAGTAATTAATGACGTACCAGCATCATTGCTCGACACGTGAAGCGTGAGATAGCTTCTCTTAATAACTTATTCTCCGGTTACCATGGTGACAATATATTCGCTGCTAATATACCAACAGTAAACTGTGATGGCAGCAGCAACCGTAGTGTGTAAAAAAACTAGACACGGTACCTAAATTAAACGTAAATAGTTGAAAATCAAGAGACGCTTGAGTGTCGCCCATCAAGATAATCAACAACATCCAGATAATATATATATAAGCATGGTGACCACTAGACACTTTGTGTCTTTACAGCTAAGGTAGCGTGGCTGTTTTCAGGCATGTGAGGATAAATAACAACGCGGCAGAAAAGGCTGGAACTTGTTTGATCGGGAGACTTTGGTCTCCTGACAACATAAAAGTCACCGTAAGCCATCATCGTAGGCTGTCACCGTTTTTGCTTGTTGAATAACGTTGATATCTGCCTAATTACTATCTACTGGGTGATGCCATTTCTTGTTTCACTAAAATAAATTCTTCCATGTGGTGAACAAAGCTGGTTATTACAGGTATTGCTCTGCAGATGTACCCTTTCCATATGGTCCTTTTAATTACTCAAGTGGTCCGGAAGTTAGGGAGCTCTAAATGAGCAGAATGATTGTTTTACATTGTTTTAAACATTATTATTCTGCAACAAAGCTAATCAGCAAATGCCAGCTACAGACGTAAACTGAAGATAAAGTGTTTGTTTCCAGCAAACCATAATTGATAAACATACAAAACATTAAAACAAGCTAAACTAAATTGCATGGATGTTGAGTAGCACGAATTAGCAAACCAAAAACGAACTCGTGTGATACTTAATATAATGGAAGAAAAGCCACCCCCCCCCTCCCCGTGCCGAAAAAATAAATAGAACTTAAACACCAAAAAAACGCGAACTCCTGTGAGTCCCCCCTTCTGCGCACATCTGATTAGCACTAGTGCTGGTGACTTGTGCAGGAAACAACAGAAGTAAACCGATCTGGCCGCTGTTGGCCCATGGATTATGCTTTGGGGGAGGTACAGTGACTCTTTGTTTGGAAGGATGGGTTAAGATGGGGACTACCGTCAAAAAAAAACAAAAACAATACAGCCTGATAGTCACGTAACTGATGGTAAGATAAGGGGCTTAACCAAACTCGCTCAACACTCGACGTTTATTAGCTATGAACGAAAACAGCAAAAGAAAGAAAGTTTTTGCTACCGAAGCCGTTTTCATCCACTTCACTCAGAATTATTTATTTAGTTATTTGTTTATTTATTTAAATACATTGATAGATGATAAAATATTGTCTAGTGCTTTGCAATACTGCGTGATAAATCCTTTTGAGGATTAGATCACCATACAAGATACAGGTTATGAAAGGTTTATTTTTTTTTTGAAACTTATTACTGGAGTTAGTCCTAGTAACAAGTATCTGAAACAAACTCTTAATAATGTGTCATATAATTAAATCCTCAAATAGGATTTATCAGCCAATATAGAAATCAGTAGGCAATATTTTGAATTTATCTGGGCTGAAAAATATAAATATTAATAAAAGAAAAGGAATAAATGTGAATTAAAAAAAGATAAAATAAAAATTTGTTTTAGTGTAGGCCTAATCAGTTGCTGTTGTCTCGAAATCAGCTGCTATACTGACGATCAAAAGCTTGTGTGGAAAAAGAAGTAACCAAAAAAAGACAGATAAAAAGATCCTGGAAAAAACAGCTGAAGGAAAAAAAGCAGGAAAAAACAGAAGGAAAGAAAACAGCCAGGGGAAAAAAAAACGAATTGTTTTGCCGATTTTTTTTTTTTTTGTGCTGTTGTTTTTTGTCATAGGTTAGCTTTTGTTAGGTTAAGTCAGTTGCCTGAAAGGCAGAATGACATTCATTGGCCAACCTCCGTTTGAAGGAGGATCTAACTAATTCATACGATGGGCAAGCAATAGAAGATCAATTTCTGACATACCTGTGATAAAAGGAGCGTGTGCCCAAGAAGAAACACAAATACTTGAGATGGGTTCGAGGCGCAATATCACGATGTGGGACAATCGTAAGGAAATAAGATGAAATCCCATCCTTAGATAGAATTAAACCCAAAATGCAAGCTTCAGAACGAATTGGATAAAATTTCTACATATTAACAGTGAGCTTAGCAAAAGCTAAGTGAACCAACACAAAATTAAGCTTCTTAATGTGATCATTAAAAATTCAGTAATTAACATCAAATCATCCTGATACTGAAAACTTCAGACAAACTCAGTGGTCCACATCAACTCGTAATGTAGGCATGACAAATCTACACACCACCATTGCAGTAGCACACAGTTCATCTCGCACCGTGCATGTATCAGTAAACCTGTACAAAGGATGAAAAGAAATGATAAACTGTCACAAATGACAAAAGAATGCATAAAGGATGTACCAGGTTAGTCGACAGTTAAATAGCTGCACCCTTGCTGATCATCGTTTCCCCATTGGCTTTGTAAACAACCAGCAGAAGAGGAAGATGAGTTAATATGTTCTCTTAAGATCCAACAGCATTAATTGAAACCAAAGAATAACTACTCCCAGAATTCCAAATTCCAGTACAGTATGACACCACAAGCAGTAACTGGTAACAAAGGCTTGGGACCTGAAAGGGGCTGTAAGACGATATTAAGGCGTTTTTTAAATCTATATTTTACACACTTTTAAGTGTTTTTTAATACTAATCAAACTAATGGTTAGCGGCAAAGACATTACGTGAAGGACGATTTGGGTGTGGGGGGCGATAATGTTAAGGTAAAGGGAATGGTCAAAAGAAAAGAACCTGTTTGATGAGGACAAGATCTAATGGAGAGAAGAAATTATTTTTTAAGGCTTACTGAAAAAAGCTGATTGAGTTGAAAGCCGAAGGAGTCAAGGCTGTTTAATGCCGTAAACAAGGCATCAAAATCATGATCAGGACTCAAACTATTAATATTAACTAGCGGAGTCACTCGCTTTGCTCGCTCATTCCGCATTGTCTCGCTGCGCTCGAGGAGCTTTCATGCTGCTGATAGACATTCCACATCCAAAACGATCAAGCAAATGAGTGCAGTGCGCATTTTTCGTAAGGCTTCAGTTCATAAACAAAAAACGGCTTTGTCGTTTAGAAAACCATCACCCTTCTGCCATGCGCCTAAACTGCCAAGGAATCAGGAAGCGAGACACGTGATTTCTATACCCTAGTCGGCCTTAGCTTAAAGAATACATTCGAAGATCTGTCATGCTCCAGCTCTTAAGCTGCTGACAGACATTCCACATTTAAAACAATCAAGAAAATGATCAAATGTAGGATGCGTTTTTCTTAATGCTTCAGTTCACAAATAAACGATATGGTAACCATACATCACTTCAACGGTCTGGTTACCCAATAGCTACATGCGCCTCTTGTTCAGATTGTTAGCCATAATACCACTGACAACAAAAGCCTCGATAAAATCATTGTCTTTCAGGCACATGCATGAAGTGGCCTTGAGCCAGGTGATGAGACACAGGATTTGTAGCCCAGTTGGCCTTGGCTTGAAGGAGCCATTCCCTTTCTGGCATGCAATTGAGCTATCATTGAGCCGGGAGGCGGGACATGCGATTTGGACCCAGTCGGCCTTGGCTTGAAAAATCCATCCCCTTTTTGGCATGCACCTAAACTGACAATGAGCCAGGAGGCGAGACACGCGAGTTCTTCCCCAATCAGCCTTGGCTTGAAGAAGCCATTCCATTTCTGGCACACGATTGAGATTTCATTGACCCAGGAGGCGAGGCATGCGATTCGGACCCATTCGGCCTTGGCTTGAAAAATCCATCCCCTTTTGGGATGCACCAAAACTGAAAATGAGCCAGGAGGACACTCGATGTCTTGGCTTGAAGAAGCTTTATCCATCGGTGCTGCAAGGCCGTTTCAACGCTGTAGCACGCGAGTTGCTTGGTAATTTTATCATGCATGTTGTATACTCCTTTGTGCCGCTCATGTTTTTTTTATTCCAATAAATTTTGCAGACTTTACATGGGTTGCCTTGTTTCACAAATATAAAGAATTTTAACTTAAAAGCAATGTCCTCCCCCGCTACTTGTGATGCTTTGAAACCACATGTCGCCCATAATTTTTGACTAATACAAATGCTTTCGTGCAAGGCGAAATCGTACCTAGAAACTATTCGTGTTTACCACAATTAGGCTGGACTATTGCTGAGTAGAGCACCAGCTAATAGCACACTATTGATCGAATGTCGATGGTTTACAAATGCAAACGTTGAAATATTTCTGACACCCGTTTTTGTTATCAATATATTTTGTTTAAATATGCCTAATTTCGCATTAATCTTTTTGTCGATTTACGTATTTTTATTTAAATTTAAGGCTAAATAGGTAATTTGTATTTAAAACAGTCGTTCCATCAGCGAGCTGCACGTGCCTCATTGTTGAATGACGGCTGTTAGCATTGCCAGCCATAATCCAACCGACAACACTACTGGACCACGCGCCTCCTACGTGGCGCAACAATTGTGGACCATCCGCACAGCAGGAAGAGGTGATATTCTGAAACCAACAATCAACTTCGAAAAATTCGTTTCAACAATGGTCCAAAGGGTTTTTCGCTTTTTTCGAGGAGAAAAAATTTACCTAGAACTACGAAAATACGCCTACACGAAATCCGGATTAATTTCCTGTGTTTTGACACCTTTCTCATATTTTTAGGCTCCTACTTCAAGAGGAGAAGAGGTACACACACACACACACACACACACACACACACACATATATATATATATATATATACCGACCGTAAGTTTTTAATGGTTTAGATCCTCTTACAGACAATAAGATTATTGAAATTCTCAATACTCAGAATTCATTTTTCCTGCTCAATCTCCCACTAATCGTCCCTGTAACCATCCAACACAGCATGATCTCGGTTGACTCAGAGGGGAGATTGGGTTGTTTGGTGCGATCATGAAAAAATAAGAGGAACAAGTTTAATGCACTCATCAGGAAAATATAATTTAATCAAAGGCATACAACAACGGTTGGCGCTAAAGACCTAGCTGTTCACGTGCCATTATTCTCCTCCCCCTCCCCCGCAACAAGCGATCACATTAAAATAAATAATAACTGTTCCCCAAAAATTGTAAGGATCTGTCGGTAAATCCTAGGGAAAATGATGAGTCGATCTCCAGTGCTTCGAATATTCCAACAAACCAAAAACAGGCCTAATAAGAAAAACTTTGAAGGAAGAATACTATAGACAATCACTGTAAATAATAAAAAGATAAATTGGAAACAAGCCATCAGCGAAAATCATGCACTAGAATTAACGTAACACAGTAAGCCACATTTATGCATATAAATTTAGTCAAGAGATGTGAGGGGGGGATTTGAGGCTTAATGGCGTGTCGACAGCTAGGTCATTAGCGTCAACCCCAGCAACAGTGCAGTGGTATGCCACTGCGCCACAATGTCGTTCGTAGCGCCACATTGTCTATCCCCTGTTATCGTTATAATTTTGGCGGGATGGTTTTGTTGCCTATGATCCATTTCCCTGTGATGGCCTGGGTCCTTGACATTATTCATCACATCATGTGAGCCATAAAACCAATGTAAAACCAGTGGACTACTACGTTTAAAAAATCAATTTGTAAATATTGTTATTCTGTGAAACGTTAATTGATGTTGTCCTCATACATAAGACATCCTTATGATTTCACCACTGTTCTTACTTAAGAGAAATAGCTAAAAGTTCTAGTTAGACAACAAGCTTGTATTTATAACTAGTCATACAGCTTGAAGTTCTTTTCATTTTATTTCCCTAGGGTGATTCTGGCAGACCACTTTCCTGAATCCAGTTGATGGTAAACCATCGCAAATCAGCCAAATTATCTTTCACCATTGGATATGCACTGTTACACTAGCCAAGTGCCTGTGCCAGAATGTCAATATTTAAAAGTTGAAATGAGTCTAAAATGTTTAAGAACAAATTTGAATCATGCCATACCGTGAACTGAATTTACGTTTGCCATGATACTAATATTAGGTACACAAATAAAATTCGTCTGATTTGATTTTATTGCTCCTAAAATAAGTATACATCTCAATCAAAACAGTAATTGAATTACTAAGGGAGTAATTGTATTCTTGGGGAGTGTCTTACAGCCAGATGCTCAATCAACAATGTAATATGATGAACACAATTGGCGTTCATCGTGTTACATTATTAATTGATCAGTTGGATATAAAACACTCACCAAGAATTGTTTTACACAAAAGTAAAGACGGACATAATTACAAAAATGTGATATTACAGCTAGTTAAAAATTATTTTACATTATTTTCTGTTGGTCCAAATCTTTCAGCTGAGTCTATTTTATTAATTACTTGAAGATTTCATTCTAGCAGCTACTATTGCTGCACACACGTCATGGTATTAGAAAACCATCGTCTTTTCTAGGGGTGTGTAGAGAAAAAAATAGTCAACAATTGGTCCCATGGTTTTCGGAATGGGTAATCATGTTATTTGAATTTGGGTATAAAAGAGTTACGACAGGAAAATTTCGATAAAAATACTCAAATGTTGAGCATCTTTTGAATTGTGTGGGGAAGCTCATCTACCAATTCTAACGATTCTGACCACCCACAGCTTTTCAATCAAAATAAAGATCAACTCCCATAGGAATCAGAACTACACGATTAAGAATTTGACACATTTCAACAAAAAAACTTCCAAAGATCAGTGTTATTGACTGTGCCTGAACTGTAAACTCAACCATCTAAGCATCACGTCATCTGATATATGTGGTAATGAGGTGAGGAAAAACTGGGTGTGTGTAATTCATAAAGTAAGAGCAGTCAGTTCAACAAAATTTTTAATAGAATTTTTCAGCACTCTACATTGTATCTGACCATGTACAGTTCTGTTATTCATTCTGCTGTTCCAAGATAGCCAATAAACTATAGGATGCTAAAGATAAAGAGCGTGGATCTCTGTAAGGCTTGCTGAACCGAGCTTTCTTGTTTAGAAAGAACTATTACTCCTAAGCAAAAGATGAAACTAAATAATTACCTGAATATGACTTTGTTTAACTTTCATTGTATGCAGACTGCTACGCAGGGCGTTTGGAACTGCAGCTGTCTTTACAGTCCGAACCCCATTCTCCTTAATTTTTTGTCCAACTGGTGTAGGAAAACGAGGCTTTGGAAATCGTTACTGATAAAAGGAATGAACACGTTGATGGAATCTAAATTTCCGAGGCCGAGCCGATGGGGCCCTTGGGGGAAGGGGGGGGGTGTGGCGGGTAAGCATAAAATGTCCAGCAGGACAAGGAAGGAGAGGTACAGTGTTATATTGTTCGAAAGAACTAAAAAATAGGATAACATTTCTGCAAGCCGTTTTGTTATCAGTGCTCGCAAACTTAAATCGTGGCTAAGATTGTTGTGTAACGAGTTGTGTATTCTCATGAATGTCCTTCATATTGCTACTCCCTGCAATGCACAAGATTGGGCGATGGTGATTTACATTCTCTCACAATGTGCGTTCCTTTTTTCAGTGACGATTCCCGAAGACTCGTTTTCCTTCACCAGTTGGACAAAAATTTACAGTATTAGCTTAGGGCTATGATTTTCCATTACGTTTGGACATTCGTAGTTCAGAAAATTACCTCATCAACTCAACAAGTATTGAAATCAATGCTCTTTCAAGTCGCTACCTACTTCCGTTTGGTTGACCTTGAATGACATTTTCAAGGCCATTCCTTCGTTATCAATTGATGTTCCCCTAGCATGCTTCCGCTAACAGTTTTAGGGTGACGGGGTAAACTAGACTTTTTGTCTCACCGAACAATTGTGTGCTTATACTGACAGGCTAATATCGAGATAAATTTATCATCGTGCCGAATGATGATAGGCATTCTCAAAGAAATTAGTATTAAATTTAATTAATAAAAACCGGTTTAACGCTGAATAGCCTATCATAAATACAGAAAATGATTGAAATACAGGTGGCTGAAATTTAGCCGTTATGGGATGCCATTGGCCATACTGACGTCAGTATGACAGTCCCAGGGCGTGCCTAAGATCCAGCTATACAACCATGAACAAACATACATTATTATCAATTATTATTATTAACAAACACTATTGCGTCAATAATGCTGATTATTACTGCCGAGTTGAATCAGCGGGAATCAGCTAGACGGGCGTATGTTATGCTGGGGAACAACTAGTACATTAATGTTAATATACATTATTTTCAATGCCTGAAACCTTTGTTTTCGTTTTACCGCAACATGATTAAAATAAGTATATACATGTATACACAGTAATTTTTTTAATGTTGCTAATTGATTTTAAAAGACTTTCGAATGAGTACTTTCTTAATTTGACATACGTATCTTCTCAAATATACCGAGAGTTTTCATCATAATTAAAGATCCGTTCATCGATCCAGAAAAACCCTCTCGATTGTGTAATTATAAATCCTTTGACAAGCTTCACGTTGCTAGTAATTTGAATACCAAGAGATGAGCCAATTACGGAATTACAAAAGTTTGCATGTTTATCTCTTTATCTCTTATGCACGTGCTCTCCTCTATCTTTCCTTCTCTCTCTCCTTCCCTCTTTCTTGGTCTCCGTCTCTGTCGTGCTCTCAAAATATTTTATGACAAAAAGTATAATTTACTGAGCTTTATTGACGTCAAATTTGGTTACATGCAAAAGAAACAAAACAACAGGCAATGTGATTTTAATTAGGAGTAGCATAAGTCGGTCCCTATCATATTTTGGTCGTGTAAGCATTATATAAACGATTTGACCTGATATGTGTAAGCGAATGGTAACCAAGCTGGACAATGAAAAACAATTCAGGGAAGCATCCCGTTACAGCTGTAATCTGTATGGAAGGTTTTCCCATTGAAGAAAATCTTAGAAAGGTTGTATTTTGTATTCTGCTGGAAAAGGTTATTTCCAATGCCTTACTGAAAGAAGGAGGAAAGATGATTTGATTCATACCTTCCCAGAAATAAATGGTCATCAGGAATCTGCGAACAAGCACCTGTATGTAGCTAAAGAAAACCTGTAGTAGTCACGGGAACCTTATGTTTAAAGCTATTAGTATGTATGTATACATAAAAAACAGCACTTGTATTCTTCCCTGTGCATACAATTACATTGATACTCACTTCCACCAAAGCAGACCTAGCTAAGTAAATGTATGAGTAGCAGAAAAGCTAAAAGAAGGGGACAAAAATTTTCTGTAAAAAATAATTCGTGCTGCATTGGAAAAAATAATGCGGCTATAGAATATTCCTAATTAGAATGAAGCAAATTTGCTGGCACGATGACATGTAAGCTTCTACCATTTTCCCACGTTCTCCCAATGCAAAAATGGTGGTTTTATTTATTTTTATTTACCTATACTCTTTCATGAAGGAGAATGTCACCAAGCAGTTATATCTTACTATGCAGTGACCACCAAACTATAGTGTTGTGACAACATGTGACAGTGTTGATTTTGAAAAAAACGTTGCAAATCGGAATCTCTGTTTAATTCACTACAGTTTGTTCAATGCAGTAATTGAGATTTCACCAGCACAGAGAATATTATGCAGTTAGTATTGTATTTTATAATTTGTAAAACTGTTGGTCAGTTTGTGGATGTGGTAATGACTATGTCGACATTAACGTGTATCTTCCTCATAATGATTCTTTAAACTGGAGCTATTTTTTGAGTGGCTGCATACTGTTCATCACGTGTTTATGATAACCTGCCTTCCAATCATGGAATATGTCACAGCAGTGCAATGATTAACTCAGCTGAAACCTGCTGATCAACTATACAGTAAACAGAATCATTCAGAATCCGTTGCTGTCTGCCAACACAATAGTATTGGACTGGATTGAACTGGATGGGATGTATTGGATACCACTGGACCGAAGTTACTTGTGTGAGATAAGATCATCCGGGATATTGATAGATTGTTGAAGTGAAATGTGCATCTGAACTTAACATACTGAGGAATTCCTAGGAAGAATAATATGATTTACTAGGGACTTTTCTAATATTAAACATGATTCACAGTTTTTTTTTATCTAATGCAATGCAAAAAATAAAGAAGCCCTTCAATTTTAAATATTTTTATTCGCACTGTGCTTGCCTTACATAACGATTTGTGTACTTTTATACAGATTAAACTGTACTTCTAACAAAAAGCAATCAGTGATTTATTACGTCATATACTCACAGATATAACAAAATCGTACTAACATAGAGATTTCAGCTACTACACAATAAACAAAATAACACTATCATTTTTAATCTAAGCAATGACTGAATAACACATAGTGCGACCAGCATATAGTGCTATTAAATAGCGTAAAGTGCAACATATGTGAAGCCAAAAATCGCATCAAATCGGAAATCTGAAAAATAAAACATTCAAATTTTTTTTACAAGCAATCTGGAAATTTTTTCTGGACAGACTTGGATTTTTCTTTCTAAAAATATTTTTGAATAATGGTAGCTACAAAAGAATTCACGAAGCGTTTTATACGTAATTCTAGAATTTTTTAAAGCTACTGAAAAGTTGATTATTTACATGATACCTACGTTCATTTAAAGGGAATATTGTTTCAGTATTTCGGCCTGAGGGCTATCCCGACTTGTTAGTAAATGTAACAGAACAACCAGCAACATTTAAGACTAACAATCGGTATAAAGGAAGCTCTATAATCGGTTAGTTTGTTACTAATTTGACAAGAACTTTTAATTCATAATTTCTGGAAGTATTCGAGCTTCTTGTTTAGAAGTTATCCTTTAAACTTCTAAACTAAGTAATAAATACAAATTAAGGCTATGTTTTGTCAACTTGTTTCCACATTTTATAAAATGGCGACATCAGCACAGCCACGGAAGGTTTCTTGTGGTCCACATCCCATTTGTCCGTGACCATCTGGACAAATATCCCAGCGATTCCCTGAAACAAATTCAGTGATGTTATTAGAAAAAAATAGTATTATGCCTAAAGTTATATGTATCATTATTATTCAAGATCAAGTTTTAAACAAATTTCAGAAAGCGTATAGCTGCACTCAACAAACATACATAATCTTCGAATTGTCTTGTAGGTGATTGGTATGTATATAGGAAACAATAAGTTAATTTTTCAATTGTTATATGAATGTTTCAATAGCATCTAAGAACTGTAACTTTCTACTACATTGTCATATGCAATAGTTGTGAATGCCACGACAACTCAATGCCAGCTGAAGGAGGCAAGAACCAATTTAACCAGCGAGCAACAATGAAATAACATCAATGGTATTCCGCAGCCAGCGCCCAAGTAGGCTATGGCAGAGGGTGTAACTCTGCCAGGCAGCAGATAAGCAAGCTACTGGACTGCTGATGTTACGCATTCTAGACAGGCGTTCAGGTTAATAGTTAATATTATATCCCTTAATAAAGGCTAACCAAATCTTAGTGTCGTGTGACTTTCGCTGTGGTGGTATTGAGTTCTCTTTACTCCATTATAATTTATAGCAATTTGCGTGTGGTTATTCGCCTGATTATTTGTTTCGCTCCATATAATAATAATAATAATAATAATAATAATAATAATAATAATAATAAT
>JAHWFP010185626.1:0-41824 GCA_023313725.1 Lithobius niger | reverse complement strand
ATAATAATAATAATAATAATAATAATAATAATAATAATAATAATAATAATAATAAATGTTCGGCCCCAGAATAGGGGGCAAGGAAGACGGAAGGGACTCGGAAGAAACCACTAACACCGGTCCTGTGGAAACAAAAGATGGCAGCATCACAAATACGGGCGCTTAAGAAAAGTGGACAAGTCAACACGGTTAAGCAGAGCCCTAAAAACACCCACCGAAGTAGCGGAGACAACTGCCTCTGGGAGGGCGTTCCATGGTGCAACCACCCTGTTGGCAAAAAAGTACTTACGACAATCCAGGCTACACCTAGAGCTACACAATTTGAAAGAGTGGCCCCGGGTAAAGTTTACCGGACTCAACTCAAAAAAAGGAAGATCCAAAGGAACTAATCCATGAAGGATCTTGTATGTAAGGATTAGGTACGCCTTTAGGCGCCTAAGCTCAAGTGATTCCAAACCAAGTACCTTAAGACGATTCCCTGGAGATAGTTCGCGTAGCCCACAAACTGACCTTGTAAAGGAAGGCTGTACAGATTCCAGCCTATCAATGTCCTGTAGAAGATGGGGTGACCAACCCGGACTTGCATATTCCAATAGAAGACGGACGAAAACTTTAAATGCCCAGACAAGGGTATGTCGGTTAGAGGAAACAAAACACCGCTTGGTGATGGCGAGTCTGCGGTACGCAGATTTCACAATGATCCCCCAATGCAAAGATGACTTTAAATCGTGGTTAATTAGAATACCAAGGTCGCGCATTTCCTTAACCGAATTCAGCTGACTAGTTCCTAAAAAGTATGTGTGCTGCAGATTCTGTCTACCAATGTGTAGGGCACAACATTTTGCACCCGCAAGAGAAAGTTGCCAGCACTGAGACCACTGAACGACAGAGTTAATCTGTATTGAAAGAAAAGCAGAGTCTTCTTCAGAAATTACCTCACTTGCGATTTTTAAGTCGTCGCAAAATTTGAGTTTAGGCTTGTCTGGTGTCGTATCGTTATTAGTGAGGTCATTCACGAAAATGACGAACAAAAGAGGACCCAGGACAGATCCCTGAGGCACCCCACTGACTACAGCTCGTGCAGTCGACATGTGTTTGTTCAATTGCGACCCGCTGGGTACGATCTGATAAGAAATCAGCAAGAAATCCGCAAGAAATCAGCAATATCTCATTAAATAAAAAAGTTCTCATTCTGTGCTGTTGCTTTCTGTCTGTCTGTACCAACGATATCTTTTGAACCCATTGTCCGGTTCATTTCAACATTTCTACATGGATTCTACGTTTTTTTGAGGATTGAAGCAAGTAAATCAATCATCGTAAATTAGGCAAAGAGGTTCTAGGAAATATAGGAATTATCCATCATCCTGAATAAAGCAATAGTAGCAATCATTACTCACGAAAAATATTAAGAAATTAGCGTAAACTAATAGACTTTCCGCATAAAATATTCGGAATTAGTGTAGGCCTAAACTAATAGATTTTCAGCATAAAAAATCGGAAATTAGTGTAGGTCTAAACTAATAAACTTTCCGCATAAAGAAAGTCAGAAATTAGTGTAGGCCTAAACTAAAAAAAAAAATTTTCGGAAATTTTGGGAAATTAGTGTAAACTAGTATATATATTCTGCATAAAATATTCGGAAATTAGTGTAAACTAGTAGATTTTCCACATAAATTAATCGGAAATAGCGTTAACTAATAGATTTTCCGCATAAAAATGTTCGGAAATTAGTTTAAACTAATGGACTTTCTGCGTAAAAGTATTCGGAAATTAGTTTAAACGAATGGACTTTCTGCGTAAAATATTCGGAAGTGATTTTAAACTAATGGATTTTCTGCATACAATATTCGGAAAGTAGTTTAAACTAATGGACTTTCCACATAAAATATTCTGAAATTAGTCTAAACTAAGACTTTCCATAGTGATACCAAAAAGCATGCACTTACCGTCTTTCTATAATGGTTGAAAACATTGATGAACAAATTAAAACTTACATTAATCGTACGAGTCTTCATGTATACTTTTTGATTGAATTTAAAAGCACCTATATGATAAATAAGGAATAAAAGCCAATAAAGTGGACCACATAACATTTTCACTCGACGTTTCGAGTTACCTCAGACTCGTTATCAAGAGTAGATAATAAACATATTTACTACGGAGTAAAAGTCGAGCGAAATTGTTATGTTGTGCACTTTATTGGCTTTTATTTCTTTTTTATTTCTCAATCTTTCTTTAAAAATAATTATATCCTGTTTTTTTTTTTTTTAATGGAACGCTCGCAGATGTGTTTACGTTATTTCCCATTCATTAAAAAAAAAATTACGGTACTCTGGCGGCCATCTTAACCTAACATTTCACGTCCCAAATAGAACACACATTTTACACTTGAAGCATGCAGGCTTATTGTGTTTGGAATAAAATCGACATACCGAAATCACGAAATTAAAAATAGTTGCACACTTCTTAAAATTAAAATAAATTAAGATTGGCATGCATTACGCAGAACTATGGAAGAAAACTATAAGTAAAACTAATTAAATTAGATCCATTTTTCATCAATAGGGATTGTAATATCATGAGAGAGTAGTTTTTTATTGATACATTTTCTTAACCAAGAGTTACATTCCGAAGCGGAAAAAATACCGAGTGCACGCGCGAGATGTTTTTTATCAGCTTGGGAATGTAACGAGTGGTTGAGAAAATTTATCGATACTTAAACTACGCTCGAGTTGTGTTTGAAACGAGAATATACCGTCTCCTTTAAAAATCAACTTTAAAATAAAAACTTCATCTTGCATAATACGGCCTAGGTACACTGCAGTGGTTTCTCGCATGAATTCAACAGGATGCCCAAAATGATGAAAGTGTAAAAATTGTTGCCAGATGGATTTACTGGTTCGTTTAGTGTTTATAGGAATGGTGTTTTCTACCACCGCCTTCATGAATAAAGTAGTTTTGTTTCCCCAATGATCCATTACAAACTTATCGAAAGTAGCTCGCCGTGAAAGCAGACAACTGTTGTAGGACAAACAATAATTCCCCATTAGGGCGCTTCAGCCAAAGTAAATACGTGTTTTATTTTTAACGAAAATGTTGTTCCTTAGATTTAAACTAGGATGTGATTCGTAACAATGCCAAGTTTCGCGACAATTATAATTATTAATTTAATTTCTACTATTTATGGTTAATTCAAGTACCGCATAACATTTCACGTACTATAGGGTTGCCTCGACCGCCACGCTTCGAATAGTAGTGGCGATAGGCTTAACATGCATTGGCGGAAAGGTAATGCTACCGCTGGTCTTCTGTCTCCCTGGCAACTAAAGATTAAGAGAGCACGGGAATCTTATAATGCCTCACTTGATTATCAGGTACGTCGTATGTGTTTAGAAATTGGTTTAGGCCTACCAAACATTCGTTATGTGCCAGAACTCAGGGTAACAGACGAGTCCATCATAAATACAAGATGCAGGGAATTATAGCTGACAGTTTAATCTGACAAATTACCGTGTGCTCGTTTAATCAGTGTAAGGAGGCGTGATTGGTTAGTGGCTACGATTTACTGGCTTCTCATTGGCTCATGGCCGTTAGAAAATTATGAAGGTGTATTCTCATATAAAACACAACTGAAGCACAATACAAAACTGATATTTAGAAGCTGAGTTCAATGTTGGTTTGGTTTGTTAAAACGTATTTTGAGTTATCGTTTTAAAATGTCACCTTAGAAAAATGGAGCCTAGATTGAACTCTGCTTCTTAAAGGCCGGTTGCCATTGCAGCGTTTTTGCAGCATCTAGGCCTATCGAGTTCGCTCTCGCCGGAAGCAAAGGAATACGCAAATCAAAACTTTTAAACGCAACAAACAAGCCACCTGACTCCTTAATTATCGAGTAAAAATTTGGTACGCCCTCGTGCACCTGGAAACAAGCTGTAACACTTAACGATATTAGTGTCACTAGATGGCGCCACTGAAAAATATAAAGAAATTCCCCTGGCGCCACCTAGTGACACTAATATCGTTAAGCGTTTCAGCTTGCTTCCAGGTGCACGACAACGTACCAAATTTTTACTCAATAATTAAGGAGTCACGTGGCTTGTTTGAAGCGTTTAAAAGTTTTGCTTTGTGCATTCCTTTGCTTCCTGCGAGAGAGGACTCGATAGGCCTAGATGCTGCAATGCTAATTTGGTGGCAACCGGCCTTTAAAAACGGTTACCTTTACTTTTCGTTTAAATCATTTTGCTTCATGCGTTTAAAACAACGTTCGCCACACCTAACATGAGACAATTACCTGTTACATAATCCCACTGGAAAGTGCAATGTTTGCAGGTAAATCCATTAGGCAAGGTGTAAGTCATGGTAAAATTCTTTTGCCCTCCTGGCACGTTCGTCTTGGGTCCTGAACCATCAGCTCTTTGCAAAATGTGTTGGTTGAGGCATTCTTGAGTCACATCCTGGCCTTCCGTGGTTACGGGGCAAATGCGAAACTCAAACCAACCCAAATGGTTTTGGGTTAGTTCGACCATAAC
This sequence comes from Lithobius niger, assembly GCA_023313725.1. NCBI lineage: Eukaryota > Metazoa > Arthropoda > Chilopoda > Lithobiomorpha > Lithobiidae > Lithobius > Lithobius niger. The sequence continues at coordinate 37,295 of JAHWFP010185626.1, read as the reverse complement.
GTCTATAGTCTGGAAATAAATGAATTGACGGTAAATTATAAAGAAGCTATACGGGGGTGGAGGGTACTGAGAATGATGGTTGGATTGCATTGTACGTTGCTCATTAAACGCGCCTGCTTCAGTGTTGACTTTCCTGATTGGCATGATTTTGTTATAGTCAGTAAAATCTTAAAAACATTATAAAATTTTTGTGTGCCCCCGACATGTCTTTTGTGTGTAACATGGTTTAATTCCATTCAGTCTGACCTATGATATGTAAATATTTCAAATACTCTTTTGCCGCGCAATACTGTATAAAAGCGAAAGTATAAGTCCGTGATAGAGTGATGAAACAGGGGCAGAGGGGACCGGGGGGGGGGGGGGGGGAGCGGCACGATTAAACGTGGTTTCAAAGGCTATGAATTATTCGTGTTAGAAATTATCCATTTAGATCTAAGGCACAACGATTACTACGCTAAAACAATTTAAATTACAACGACTGTGTCTGAATAAATCAAAACGCTTACTTTGAAAGACTATCCAATGAAAACCGTCTTGAATTATTTAGCGTGCACCGCATTTAATGCTTTATTTTAAAATTCAGAAGCAAGAAACGTTAATAAAATTACCATGATGGTCGAAAATGGGGCTTTACATGGTAATTTTTCTAGTACCCACCTAATTACATAATAAAACAAACAAGTTGAAAGTGGATTAGGACTTTAGGACCGAACTTCAAAATTAGCTTACATTTCCAAAGACATGAAACATGCGTAGGATATTAATTGCACTACTATTAAAGCAACATACCGCCTGCCTTATAACCTTCCGCCTGCCTCACAACACCCACGCGACCATCACATCCGCGTATTTACCACAGCTAAGGTCAACAGAGACTGTAGCTTCGTTCCTCGCAGTGAAAATCATAGTTATTGTCTCAATTGGTATTGCGCCTAATAGTCCAGCCACCGTGAACCCATTGATCGTGTCGTCAAAAACCGGAATGATTCTTGTATTTTAAAATCACAATTTATAATTTTCTAGACTAGTGTCTTATAATTTTGCTTCGGCGATCTATTGGAATACTTAATTTTAATTTTTACCGCATTAGTCTATTAGATTTTAGATCTCATGGTAGTTATAAGAAAATTAGTAGATGTACACACAGAGATGAAACGTCATGATTATTGTACGCGCGTATTGCATCATTTAGTGATGGGTCGTTCTTAAATATAGTTAACAAAATTCAGCAGAATATCTCCTAGACGCCACATTTTAAAACGGTTTTTTAGCAAGGGAAAGACTAACGGTAAGTAAATAGACCTTTGGGGCCGTACTTGATGTGGAGGATCGAGAAAAATGGTGCTGGGAGGTATATCCCTTTAATGATAGCATAAGGTAGGCAAATAATGCAGTGCAAATAATGCTCTTTAGCAGCAGTTTTGGCAAAACTTTCAGTATATTAATACAACAGAACCAAAAACTGCATAGCCTTTTACTGTTTTTTAAATTTTTCTTTAAGAAGGACCCCAAATTAGTAGATTGCAATGGTTAGTCGTTTACGCTTTCTTTTTTCAAAACGGAGAAACCTAATTTTTCTAGATTGCAAATGGTTAATCGTTTACATTTTCTACTTTTTGAGGCGAACACCTAATCGCTAGATTGCAAATTATTAGCCGTTTTGCAAATGATTAGCCCCTTACCTGACCAGCTTTGTACGTTTTGGTAATGAGTCCTACTCCATAGGTGCCACCGAGTTCGTTGGCTCTTGGTGCGGGTTTGTCCCAAGGATCACCGCAGATTCCGCACTTCCCTCCATTGTTGATATGCTGGTCCTATACACATTACGTGAAAAAAAAAGTGTTATGTTTAGTGAAATTGTTCTAGACAAATATAACCATGCTAAAACCCCAAAAAGTTAAGTCATTTAGGTAGTGATATCTGAAGTGATATCTGCTACTTTTGCCAAGGTATCTGTTAAGAATGAGTGTTCGGGATTGGGATGAGAAAACTGGTGGCAGCCATTTTGAATCGGTATCACTACGTAAATGGAGAAACTTCGTAACCTTTACGCTGTTTTGTATATCACGTAGTTTGATGGTTATCAGATTTTCGTAAAATTTTTATGTTGTGATGCCAAAACGTACAGTTTTACGTGTGCTTTTTATTTTATTTCTTACTAGCATCGTAGCCGGCTTCGCCCGGGGATTTGTTTGACCCGTGGTTGTTTCACACTATTTGCTCGGTGCTGCCTGATCGTTCACTGCAATAGTAAATTTTTCTTTGCGTAACACTCCCCTTTTCCATCAATCAAATAGTGGCTCTAACATAAGCACTGCCCCACGAACGGGCATTCCCCGTTCATTTAAGACATGCCTTTGCGATGACCGTGCAGAGAAAATTGTTAGTCGAGGCAACCATGTGCCAATTTGAACTTCTTTTCAGGGCAACAACGTCCCAGTTTCAACTTCATGCTAAAGAATTGACACACTCGCACGTTTTCATTGTTCCCCTTCCGGGGGTCGTCGTTGTGGTTGCTTCAATTCTGCTATGAGATTTTGGTTTATAATGTAAGATGAGCTCGGTTTGGAGCAGTCTCACATGGTTATGTCATACGATAAAAGAAATCGAAAATACAGTTAATGTAGAAAACGCTGAAGCTTATAGTAGGATGTGATGCTGCATTTACGAAATCATCATGAAAATAATTTTTTTCAACAATTTCTTGGGGCTTTATGTCATCTGAAGCAACTATATGCTGCTTCGTGCGAAATCTTTGGAAGAATAAATTACCGCTGCTCAGATTGAGCCATAACAAAATTAAACACATCGCACAAAAAAAAGCCCAATTTAGGCTTTTCAGCAACAGTTGAAGGTCGTAGCAGCTTGGAAATTATTTTTTATTGGTACTCATTCGCAAAAGGTTCGCCAACCCAGTTGTAGAAAGACAAAGAAGTCAAGTAAAGGGAGGAAAAAATCTGGAGATTTTTCCTGGAAACATCCAAGCATTGCAGGGGGACGAGATGATATCCCAAATAAATCCATACCCGCTAAAGGAGGCTGGTAGGCACTCGCCCTACAATAGACGAAACTGACTGGCAAGGATTTTGCCAAGGTTCTCTTTCCAGTCACCGACAAGATCAACTTATTCAGAAAACTATAGTTTCAGCTCTGTTATGACAATCAGCTCTGATGACCATCAAGAATAAAAATGAAAAAAAAAACGTAGTATATTATTATTATTTTTTTTTGTCACATCTTAAGTACACAGGACAGAGAAGGACACCAAAGTGTCACTAACACCCAGTCTAATGTAACACATAGGTAAAATGGTCTGGGGGCTGACGACATTTCGCAGGTTAAAAACAAAGGTAAAAAAATAAAAAAGAAGGATCTAAAAAAGAAAATGTATCAGAGTATGGTAATGTCAGAAGGACCGTCTTAAAAATGGGTGAAGGTCATATTTTTTAAGTTTCGCTTATAAAACAGCAGGTGAGGACGCCTCAACAACATCACCCGGTAGAGAGTACCAAACATTTACCGTGCGATTAGCAAAGAAAAGTTTTCTGCAATCACGCCTTGCCCGAGCAACAGGCAGCTTTTTTGAGTGGCCACGGGTCCGGTCACCTACACGCAAAGTAAAAAAAAAACAGCCGGGAAATCAACATGAACGTACAGAATTTGAATAGTTAAAGTCAAGTTAGCCACAAGACGGCGATATTACAATTATTCTAGCTTTAGGACTGCCAAGCGTTCAGCGTAGGATTTATTTTTTCATCCCAAACAGGTATTGGGTGAAATTTTGCTGAACAGATTCAACGTTGTCAATATCTCCCAATAAGTGTGGAGACCAAACAGAACTTGACCAAACAGAACCCAGGATTGGTCGCACAAGAGCCTTAAACGCCTTGGTTAATAACTTAACACCACCAGACGTGAAGGACGTCGAATCATAGCCAAACGCCGCCTCGCTTGCGCAACAATTTGGTAACAATGAGTAGTAAATTTCAAATCTGAGCTGAACCACACGCCCAAATCCTTGAAAGGATTTACAACGGACAGTTGCTGGGTTGACAGAAAATAGTGGGTACCAGAATATTTAAAAACAGTTCGAAAGAAAGAACATTTACTTTCAGATATAGGCAACTGCCATTTGACTGCCCATTCATAATACTAACAAGCGTATCTACTAACTCATTTTTTCCGTCATCAGTTTTTACTCTGGGGCGTGTCTTAACATTGTCAGCTGGCTTATTTAAAGCAACGGAACTGCAGTAGAGGTCATGTCGTTAAGGTATAAAATAAAGAAGAGAGGACCCAGGGTGGAACCTTGTGGGACACCACTAATTATATTGACATCATCGGAATTTGACCCTGGCAGGCGAAGTTTTTTGCGAACCAGCTAAACCAGCATAAATTTGACCAAGCTATGGAAGTTATCTGTTAATTTAGATACTGCAATCCTGGTATCCCTAGGATACAATATGTCCCATGTACGCAATGATCTGGGATGCATAATGTGAGAACCAGTAAAACTGGTGAAATTTACGCCGGGGACCTCCAGTAATTAGATCGTGACGACACATGATTAAGTAACCAAGTGAAACATTTGATTGTGCTGTTCTTGTTTTCTTTTGATTGTTCGTGTATTTTATCGTGTAATTTATTTAATGTTTTATATTTTTTTGCAGTTATATGTTCGTTTTTTATTGATTTTCCACAACATGTTCTTTAATGTTGGAAATTTTTTCAGCAGTGTTTTTAGTTTACTTTGCTTTTTTTACGGTGCAACTCTCATCCGTAGCTGTCATCTGCTCTTGTGGTGTGTGGGTTTGCCACTTTTGTATTTTCTTTATAAAATGCTCCGAAGAATAATCAAACAACTGAGCTGAACTCAATCATTTAGTTTCTATTTTATCCTTTGTATACTAATTTGTGTGCTTCATTTTAATGAGATGGGGAATCTACTAATTCTACGAAGTAGTGAACCTATATGAGTTGTACGATAATCGATTGTTGGTTCATAGATAGAGTCATAACCAAGTGTATCCAGGTCCCTTATGCTGATGTTTCCTCGTATTTTGTAACCCAAATAAAATAATGCTAAAACTAAATATTAACTCTATGGCTTACACTCTATTAACTCTATTTCTCCTGCTACTAATTAAATTATCGACCCAGAATGCTGATTGGTCACATTGAATTTTCAGATAGTAAAGGTTACTTCATCTTTGGACAGAAAGAATCGTCGGGTGGGGGAGGGGGGGGGAAGAACTAACTTTTTATTTATTTACACAAATATTTAATAAAATAAAATTATAACATTTTTTATTGTTATTTTTTAAATTTATTTATTGACAAACAGGACTAAACCTTTGATTCAGATGACTGTATCAAGACAAGTAATCACCTCCTGATAGGTGGGGAACCACAATAACATCCAAATGGTACACAAATAACAATTTTCGGCTTAAAATTACCGCCTTGGTCACCTAAACAAACATAGTAACAATAAAACAATGAGTTATGAAAATATACAGTGAGTTATCCGACCCACTGTAAGTAAGTCTGGATTGTGTCGAAGAACTCACTGTATATTTTCATAACTCTTTGTTTTATTGTCCCTATGTTTGTTTAGCTGACCAAGGCTGTAAATTTAAGCCGTAAATTATTATTTATTTACTACATATGGATATCATTGTGGTTCCCCACCCGTCAGGAGGTGATTACTTGCCTTAAAACCTTCACAACCACAAATTAATTGATGTTGAATCAGATAACTGTAATTCACCTGTGCCTGTATGAGAAAGGAATAAAAAAAGCCTTGAAAGGATGATTCTACTTGAAAAAAAAAACGCAGGTTTCGAATGGCATTTATAAGGAAAAATTTCAAGGCAGCGTTTTCGAGTGTCGTGGAACAACTGAAAGACTGCATTTGTAAGATAGACTATAGTATAGAGCAGTGACATTTGCCGCCATATTGGCACCAGCTTGGCACCAGTATGGGTTTGGAGGGTATAATTACAAGGTGCACTACATAAAAATGGAGAGAAAAACAACGGAAGAGCGGATTTCTTAGGCTTAAAATAACGTTGTTTTCTCCAACAACAAAAATCGCGCGTTTAGGTCCAAGAAATCACTCTTCACAGCATCGGCTTCAGTATGACGCCCCTTTGTTTCTCTCTGCAGTGCCCCTTGCAGCTAACCCATTAAGGCTCCAGCATAGAGTTACATACAATAATACTACGTCGTGTCATTGCTCTATAGTATGAAAATGCACGCCAGCACAGGAATACGTAGATGAGTAGCGAAGGTTTAATAAAACCGATCAGATTTTATTAGGATAACAAATTGTTTAAAATCACTTACCGTCCATCCTCCACAAAACAGTTCATTATCATCGTAGTTGACGGGCGTTGGGAAACCATCTCTCCAGGCAGAAGATCGGGACGGAGGGTTGCGTAATCTCCCATGAGAATTAACGGCTGCTACGACGGCACACAACACAAGGATAATTTTCATTCTGCCGTTTTGGTTCTGTTGAAAAGAGTGCGTAATGGTGGAAACGTGTTCGGCTGGAGAGTCAGCTGTTTTTATATGGTGAAAAAGATGAGCTGATAACAGCACTTTGTTTTGTTGACTTAAACTTAACTTTCATTTTTTGTGTTGAAAGGACTGGATAAACAAATGAGAAGAGATGCGGAGTCATCAATTTACGGTTCGTTGAATTACTTGCTTGCGTATGCACTTTTTCTTCAGGATTCACAAAAGTTTGACCATTCAAACTCTTAAACTTATTGCGTCGTATTCGTATCATTGTAAATTTAAGTTTTATGCGATTTTCTAGATTTTGAGCCAGGTGGTAGGTGACTGCGTATGTTAAGACGTGTAGTGTCAAGTCGACCAGGGTTGAAAACCTGCACTGAAATCGCAGGGTTAGCACATACCACCCACCAACTGTGTTTTTTCTAGACCTTTTCCAGAATTTTCAAGGAGTGTTTTTTCCTTATCCATACTTTTTGTTTTAAGGTACTTTTTAGTCTTCTGTACAACAAAGATGGAAAACCTAGAACACCGACTTTATCCGTCCGTCGCCTTTTTCAGCAGCAGTCAACTGAACTTTAAAAAAACACGGCAAATTAAAACACCGTTGCTTCCTTATAGCTAATAGGCTTTTTAGACGTAAAAAAAAACATTTGATCGTCTCATTTAACTACTGCATGAAGACACGCTACCTTAAAAAAAAAAAACGACGGATACTGTTAACGACAAACATTAGTTTAAAGATTCCCCGTTGTCACGGCAACATGAAGTCTCGACACCGTGTTGCATGAAAGAATAGGCCTATTGTCGAACCTAATTCTCCGTTAGCTGCTACTTACAAAATTAAAACGACAGGTAAAAATTAAGCATGTAAACTAAAAATTAGGCCTAAGATCTAAAACTAGGTATAAAAGCTAACACATTTTAAACCTGCAACTGCGATGGTTACAACTTTTAGATTGTATAATAGAGATCGCTGTTGAAGTGCGTGATAGAGGTGTGCGCCTCGATATGTTCGCTGGATGTGGTGTCACCAGCGGCAGCATTGTCGAACTTATGAATCTTCTGATAATTGTTAAAAGCTACCGTACTGTTGATTATTTGGCTTGCAGTTAAATACCTTATTATTAATATTTTAGTCTTCTATATATCGAGACTGGGAAGACTTAAGCAGAGACTTTGTCCGTCCGTCCGTCACCTTTTTCGACTCCGGAATGGTACCAGATAGAGACAAACGGTTTTTACCATTAGATTCAGGGTCCAAAAATTAGTTTAAATGAATAAACAAAAAACCCGGAATATGAAGCAGAAGTGTCCTGAAAGTGGCGGAAATGTATAGAAGACAGGTTGTGACTAGTCATTCAGTGCCCCCACTTTTTTTTAAAAATAAAAACGGATGCAAACCTATTTACGTTGCCTTTTGGACTTAAATGTCAGACTGCGCTTAGGATTCCGGCCTTTGATTTCAAAGGTCGTGGGTTCGATTCCCCGCTCAGGCAGGCTGACATTTAAGTCCAAAAGGCAACGTAAAAAGGTTTTCATCCGTTTTATTTAACACTATCGTGCCCAATTGGCTTTCTGTCCGGTTTATAACCCACTTTTTTAGTCACCTAAGGCATTAGCGTCCCTACTAAACTAGTTGTAGTTGTTTTAACTCGAATTTACTAAATTCATACAAATGTTCATACAAATGGTGAAGTCACAACTTGAAGTAACAAAAAAAATATGTTCCATCGCTGTAGAAAGAGCACCAGCCATGACTAACGGTAATAAAGGTTTGGTTGATAAGCAGGGGCATACTCTAATGTTAAAGTACTGTTCCTCATTCCATTTCTTTCTCTCTCACCCTCCCCCCTCCAAAAAAAAAAATAACAGACCGCAGAAAATCAAAAAAATCAAAATATTTGAGTTCAGTTGGGTTAGTGAATAGCCGACTCAATTTGAAAATGCATCATTGCGTCAACAAAGTTTTACAAGTAAATTAAAAGCAGCACACTCACAAAAAAATAACAGCTAAGTACTTTCCAGGTTTCACGTTAAATTTCAAAAACTGTCAAGGTGTAGAAAACCCTTACCCATTATAAAGAATTTTCAAAGGTTTTTCCCGGCTTGAGTGAACTTTGAAAACGGTCCTGTTCGGCTACATCATAGTTTTTTTTTGCCTGAGCTAGTGAAAAAAGTGAGAGTCTGTATTTTGACTTAGGCAACATGTTTCGATTTGTTTGCTGGTGCATCAGTCTGCCTGTTTGTTTTACCCCATTATAATGTATTCAAAAATTATCCTATCGCCTTTATTCTTATGTGATGGGAATTAATATACAGTCATGGCCAAATTATTATGGATTCGCCAAAAAATGTACATTTTTTTTCAAATAGAAGCATACATTGACTATTTAGGTTACTTAACTAATATTAAAACTTCATTTTAGTGTTAGGTATGTGTTTAACTCCATTTTACAACACTAAATGACACTGTGTGATGCCTTTTAACAGCTTTCCTCAGTTTGACACCAGAGGTCGTAAGAATCATTATAAATGGCTGACTGCTGGTAGGAAGGCTCTCACCACTACTGGTAAGAATTTTAAGCGGCTTCCCTAATTACAATGTTGTCCAAAGATGAACATTAGTAGTTTTAACAGTTTTAGGCTTCGAGAAATGTAGTTGAACTTGATGATTGATGTTTTTTATCCTGTTCAGGTTCAATTTGACCAAATTCATCGAAATGGGTAAAAAAGGACAGCTCTAAGTCTATGTAAATATGGTCAAATCAATTTGTTATTGAAAAATACAAGCTTGACACAGAAGGGTATTGCAAAACAATTGCAAATTCACTTCTCGTGGTTAATTTGGCAAAGAAAAAGGATGGACTTGCATCAGCCAAGCAAAAGAGAAGATGTGGGGAAAGTACACCTATCATCTGCCCGTGATGATCATAAACTGACGCATCTTTGTCAAAGCAGTCACAAGCTGTCCTCGGAAAGTTAAAACAACATTGGGAGCAAGCAGGGATTATTAACAAGCCCAGGAACCGTCAAGTGGCGTCTGTGTACAGTTGATACGAAAGCTCGATGGCCACAAAAGAAGCCAACGGAGCAGGTGGATCGTTGCTTTTCGGCTGTCATTTCTGCCTCTTTTGAGGGGAGAAATTGGTGGTTTTTATCTGTTTTAAATAACTGTTTTATGCTTTTAACGTAGGATGACTTAGTGGCTTTTGCCATGCTTTAATTTTATTGCTAACCTGAAGACGAAAATTGACAATTTTCGAAACGTTGTTTGTATTTTTATGTAGCACTGCTTGGTTTGCCTTCGCATAATAATTATTTTACTCCATTAAAAATGTTAAGGACAACAATGGATCGATTTTGCCTCCACAGCATGGCCAATTGTTGTTGTTGTTGTGGTGGTGGTTTTCGTTGTTGTTGTTGGGACGCTTATAGCCCTCACTAGTACAGCTGTTAAGCACATCGGGATAAAAGCGTGAAATTTGGTACACTAGTAAGCAGTACAAAACCGAACTAGCTATACACCCCCCCTGAGATACCCCCTTAGATTCCCCTCCCCTCCACTTTCCCATTGTGCCCCAAACACATCCCGACTCCATGAGCCTGATGACCAACAAATTCTTACTGGTCGAGCTAAAAGCTTGATTTGTGGCACAAAAGTCATTCTTAGCAATACACATTGTTTATACAGGAGTGAAAAGCCAATGGCTCAAGATGGGTTAAATAAATACGGATGCAGAAACAATTATAACCAATTATTTGACACTTTCTTGTGTGTTCCTTTCGATTTCACTGGTGTGAGGCGCGTAAAAAAGCGTCCCTCCAGTGGCGATTGGAGAAGTGTATGTTTACATGTATATGTGTGCGTGTTAAATGCTGCCTATGGACTTTTCTTTTTGACCGTGTCAGTATGGCTCAGCGGTAGGGCCTCGGCCTTTGGTTTCAAAGGTCGTCGGTTCTATTCCCCGCTCAGGCAGTCTGACATATAAGTCCAAAAGGCAACGTAAATAGGTATGCATCCGTACTTATTTAATACAAATTGTATACCAGTCATACTACACATGAAATACCTCCCCCCCCCAGGCTCATATATATGTATATAAGCTGCACAGAAGGACAGAGCTTGTTATTTTCGTAGAAATTTGGCGGACTACACACTAACGTGTGTTTTAATCATAGTGCTGTATCCATCATGCGCATTTTTTGAAGTTATTTCTAGATCGCAGCAATTTTTTTCGTTTTTTTTTAAAGTCATTGCTGTAAACCATACGCTTGGATCAAGGTAGGTGACCCCTTTTGCCACCTGCCTTGCGTTTGGATCACACCGAACGTTAGAAAGTAAACACAGATGCCGCACATTAACTAAATTTGTATTACCCGGGCTCGTCGCGACTCCACACGTCAGTCATGTCGTTTCTAGAAAAAAAAAAGCTGATGAAAGAGTCGTGCGAGGAAAAAATTGTGCGGGGTAAAAAAAAATAAGATGCTGGATTAAAACGTGACTAAAGTCGTTTCCTGGTGAAACACGTACCGCACCCTGTCTGGTGGAATTCGAGGCAGCTTAACTGATTTGACATAACGTATGCTATGATAATAATAGTACAAAAACAAACAAACAAAAAAATCAATAAAACGGTAAACCAACTTTTTTTCCCAGTCTTTTTTTTCCTGTGACTTTTTATTTCTGAATACGATGGCAGCCAACATTCAATGAATGCCTCAATTCATGAGAGCAGTGCTTTAACCTAGCGTATTGAAGAAGCTGATCAGGCCCAAACAAAGTCCTCCGATTTCTTTAGGCTTTTCTGGACATTCTCGCAGCCCCGACCTTGATCGGAGTTTATCCGGTTCGAATTCCTGGTTCGAACTCCCATACTAACTTAGTATTAATATTTTTAGGAAATAAGGCGTCTAGAAATGTTTAATTACAATGAGACGTGTGACACGACGAATTAATTTGGTTGTGCCCCAAAAAGGGCTAAAGGCAAATCGGTTCAGCGACATCTCCTCAAAAGCCAGACACATTTGTTCAATTCTGATCCAACAAAATTCAAGTATGTGGGTGGGTGAGTTGCAGAGTAAAATGTCAAAACACTAGGGCTTTCACAGATTTTGTAATTAGAGAGAGAAAAAAGTGCTAACCTCTAACGAGGTCTTTCAAAGCGAAACCGTCGTCCATAGTACACACAGTGCCATGATGTCAGCGTTACACGTGTGCGCTTTGCAAATTTTAGAGTAAAATGGCAGTGGCGGTGTTGAAAAACTACGGAGAAATGTGGGTCGAGGGTCGGTTAGAGGCTATACTCGAGTAATGCTTGATAATCGTCGGGATCATTCGGTGTTGTGACGTCATCGCTCAGACTATTTATATTAATTAAAACAAAATTTTAACATAATATTACTTTGCATTACAGAAAAGTGTAATTATTTATAGCGTCGTTTTAAGAAATATCGTTTTCGACGATGATGAGCGTACATTAATTTGCGTTGCAATACCAAATATAACGTGGGGGTTGTGGGGAGGAGGGTTGGAGGCGAAAATGCGTTGTACTTAGAGCAGGCGGGACCGGCACCGGGAGAAAGGGGGCATATAATCAGCGCCAAGTGTTATGAACTATAGGGGACCTACAGGGGAACAATCTACATCTACTGGATGGAAGAAGTACATCTAGTAAAGATATGTCGTATGGATGAACAATTTTTGGTGTTAATTTTTGGTGGGAATTACGTCAGCGTTTGTTTAGCCGCAAATATCGCTGAATTGCGTCTAAGTAATCAACCTTGCGTACCCTCAATGCAGGACGATCCCTACCCCCCACCCCTAATTTAATGTTGGAGTTACTGCAAAGTAAATTTAAAAAGTTTAAAAGCCTGATGAAAAAGAACGAAGGGGACGGGAGGCTGTAAAGAAACGAAACTTTCAGGTTTTTTTTTTTGTAACAAAAATAATAGCGTCAGATGAGAACTCCATATCTGGTTGTTTTTACGTGATCGCATGATCGCTCATTTGCCGTATTGCAGTATCAAAAGTAAGGAGACGGGTTTTTTTTTTATATGTGATGTGCAATATGTGTACTTTTCAGTGCACCACGCATTCAGAATGTATAGTAGTGTCCTGAGTTTATGCTGCCTTTCCAACTGCATACGTCAATCACACATTAATTTTCTCTCCTCCTCTTCTGTACCTAACAACACGACGAATTACTAATGCAGTGTTAGTGCGTCCTTGTCATTTATTTCGAATGGTTAAAAATGTGTAAAGTGGTCTATACGCAAGTTACTGTATAGCTGTACCCCGCGGCGTAACATACACAGGTATAATAGGTTCCCATCTCCCACTCATTTCCCCATTCACCCTTAGCGCCCCCCCCCCCCCGTGCCCCCAGTCACCTGCGAACCCCCTAATTGTCTGCCTCCCTGCGCTACGTGCATGATGCGTTTGCTGTGAGCATTAACCTAAGCGTATTATACTATTATATAGACCCGGCGTAACATACACTGGTCTAGCAGGTTCCCTCTTCCTCACATCAAAACACATTCCAACACCCCCCCGCGCCCCCCCCCCCCCAGTATTCCCTGCCCACCCCCTCTACCCCGCCCCCCATGCCTGTCTGAATGCATAATAAAACACAATTAAACATAATTAAAGTGAATTATAACTACATCTTACTTGGAAATTTATTCGCCTTTTATTCGTGAACAGATGTAAGTGTTAATTTTCCCTGCCATCTGCGAATAACTAAGTAATAAAAACAACTTTCGGTCTCAATAAATACTTTAAAGTTCCATAATATTCTTACACATGAGATTATTACATCTCCTGCAATACTAAAATTTAGTGCTAAATGCCCTCTAACGACTGTATCACAACTAAGTTTCGTCATTCCAGTTATGACTCGTGAAACTGTCTTTGTATAGGCTAATTCACAATAAGTAATGAGTTACATGCCGCCTACAGTAAATGATACAGGAACTGAGAGAGATAGAAAAGATGTTATTTTGACCGAGACTCGAACTCAGGACTTTCTATTTGAAAGCCTATTTTTTTTTTTTTTGCCAAATGTGTTACCATGCAGGGGCGGATCCCCTTGGAGTCAAGTTCTCTCTAAGTTTAGAAGCTGTTCAAATATACTCAGACATCGGTGCACCTCATAATACTTAACTTTATAATAATAAATGTGAATAACGTCAATAGATATTTCTGTATAGCATCGAATGTAAAGGACGGTGTATTGAAAGGTTAAAGATTATTAAGACAGATATTGTCAAAAGAACTTGAAAACACGTTAGTGACCCTTTTGTTTTGACTGTGTGTTAAACACCGAATGTTTGGTTCAAGTAAGGTGGAATTACTTCTCAATAAAGACTATTACCGAACAGTCCTCATTATATTTACCCACAACGCTTCTTCGAGTATGAATGAACATTAACTGTCCTATTGACTCTTAGCACGTGATGCCATTTCAAAAAATACATCAAGACTATCAGCAGCCTTTATATTTTTCTGTCTGTTATAATAGCACATTGACCGCTGTAAAAGAACCAGTGATGAGCTCAAATACACTTATAAGAGCAGCTTTGTGCTTCCAAATGTAAAGCCTTTTCTTTATAGATCATCAGTACGAATAGCAGCAAAATTCATCAATTATCTTGAAAGTACCCGACAAAGGTCTGAGCTTGCAAACATTAACGGTGTTTATTCAGCACTATTATGGGACAAATGAGTTTAATGAATAAGGACAACACCACTAACGTCAACTGACTTTTCCTCCAGGATGGCATGTATAAAAACCCAGAAGCCATCGAGAGCCGTCTGTCTACCTGTGGCTCTTCTTCTGATATTCCAACATACAAAAGAATCCTAACATGTTGCTTGCTTCTGCCTTGTTGTTCTTTGTTGGAGTGGCCATGTCTGAGAGAAGAGAGGTAAATATGTTAAGTTTTGCCAATTTTACTAAACCGGCAATTCAACTAAATTTTTTAATATTACCCCTATCTAGTCACCAGTCCTCTTTCGTGCACTTGACAGAAATTGTTATGGGCAAATTTTTTTCTTGTGTTACTGGCATCATTTAAGCAGTGGAAATTGATAGAGGCGGATCACATGTCGCAATTTCTTGAAAACGTGATATGAAGGTCACAGCCGATTTGTTATTCAACAAACTTTTCTCATTCTATAGGGCAGTTACACAACGTTGTATTATTGTATATAACTATGCTGGAGCCAGTAACTGGAATAGCTGCAAGGTGTACTGGAGGGGGAAAAGAAGGGCGTCTTACTGAAGACGATGCTGTTAAGAGTGGATTTCTTAGGCCTATAATGCACGATTTTTGTCGATTTGTTGGCAGTTGCTGACATTTTTAAGCAAGTGGAATCTTTATTTTCCAATTACAACCTAGCAGCATAAGGGATTGGAGAAAACAACGTTTTTTAAAGCTATGAAATCCGATCTCAAAGCACTGCCTTGACTAGAAGTACCATTGTTTAACCCTCCATTTTAATCTAGTGCCCCTTGCAGCTATCTTTCGTGTAGCCAATATGACGTCACATGACGCTGCTCTATAGGCAACAATTCCTTCCTCTCTAAGATGACATCTCATGCAAAATAAGTGATTCAGTGTCGACGTTGAACAATAGCCTAACACTATTAATTCTGTGTGAAAATTGTGCTCCTTAATAAAAAAAAAAACAACAACAAAAAAAAACCGGACTGGTTAGAGTTGGGCTATAGGCTCATCGTTGTTTGCAGAAAAAGGATATGAAACTGCACAATTATGGGTTATGAGATGGAAAGCCAAACGTATATTATCAGTGTGGTGCTTTCCTATACTTAACTGTTGTAGTAAAAGATTTGATAGTCTTACAGTTTCTCTCAACATTTACTTCCACGGTTTTGGTGCTGTAGGGTCATTGTTTGCAGGAAAGTTTCTTCAGTTGTGCGTTGCATCTTAACGTAGCGATGGCGGATTGCTCATTAGTTGGAAACAGCAGATTTAGTTTCAGAGTACGTCGTGCCTGCATGTTGTGGTATGTGAGTCGAACAGTTGTTCGTTAACCTTGAATGAATGGGACTACAGTAGCTTTAGCACCGCGAATTCGTTTAGACCCGTAACATAAATTGAAACAGCTATGTATTCAATGTCAGCTTCAGTAAAAAGGTGTGTTTTCTTAGTAAACCTAGCTCACAACTCATACACTTTCACAACGATTATCAACGTGTGACAGTGGAAAAAGTGGAAATAAGTATATGATATCAATAGATTGGAAATGGGTATTAAGAACTTTTTGAGTCGGAATATGGAAATAATACACACTAGAAAATTGAAACATAGCTAAACGAGTGCAAAATGGATTTTTGGAAAGATTGTCCAGTTTAAGCAAATTACTGGTCATCTCCTTTGATGAGTGAATTAAGCTAGGTAAATGTTGAAGATAAAATGCATCCAGCAGTGTGGTTTTGGATAAAGCCACATATTATTTTTTAGCACCATGTGTTATTGAAACTGTTGATTTGAAAAGCAACTTTGCGAATGACCGAGCAAGTGAATGACTGCATTCAAGAGGTACTTCGTGTAAAGATGATAAAATACTATTATACGTTTAATTGTCGTGATAGTTACAACTAAAAACGTCATTTAATGTGGCTTCAAAGGGGTCAGAAAATAAGATTTATTAGTCTTAACCAAAATACATTTTCAGAATTACTTAAAATTTGGGTCGTCCCATCGCAAGCTTTTTGTTCACTTTTCGGTTTCGAAACAATTTGGAACTAAACAAAAATCTAATAGTGTTCATTCTCTAAAGTCCAGCCTTGTTGCCCGAAGAAATTGATCTCGTAGGTGACTGGTATAGTGGAAGCACCCTAAAATTTTGTTTGGGAGGGGCAAAATTCATGGGCATGGCCATCTTCAAAATTGGGACGGGCAATTCAGCTACAGTATTCAGGAAGGTGACAGAAGAGTTGCTGCAATTCCCTTCGAGCCATATAAAACAACTAATTTTTAGCGTTTTAGTGCGTTTGAAACGTTTAAAATGATTATTATTTATAGATCGATATACAAATAAATGAAATATTTGTCAATCTTGTTAACGCTAACTACTTTGACACTTTAAAAAAATCAAATAAGGTTCAATATAAAGCCAGTTCATCTACAAGAGCTTTAGGTTTTGTTCAGACGACATAAGCCTCCAAGAAATTTATTTAAAATAATTTACAATGAGAAAACGGATTTTAATACTAAACATTCACTGCAGGAAGCGAAAAAAGGTTAGATGAATCTGCTAAGATCTGTTTAAGTTACTGCATTACATACGAAAAAACCAAAATCATACCTGTGAAATTAGCATGGGCAATAATTCGCTTCGTCGTTCGGTCAATTAACTCAATCCACTGCAGTAACTAACTTGAAAAAAAAATAAAGAGGGATCCCCCAATCGTAATATAAGTATCACACTGTGAGCATTAAATTATTATACAGTCAGTTACAATCTTTGCACCGAAGTACAGTGTTAAATCATTAGCATAGAAGCATTAATATACTGAAGATTCACTTGCTGGAAGTTTTGCGTTAAATTCTTTCGTTGTTGCGTTGTTCCATTCTTTTATTCGAATGGAATGACATCTTTCGCCGTCGCTACGGATTTTTTTTTCCGAGAGCTCATTCCAACAATGCGGTTCAAATAACAATAACGAACATTGTAAAAACAACGTTACAACAGTGAATAGACATAAAAAAAAAAATTGGGCATGTCAATCGTGCAGCCTACCCCTACTACCACCAAATATGGTCAACTGCCATAATAACTTTTGAGGCCGTGTCATAATAAAAACTTATCGTCCGACTGTTGAATTAATTACTCGGCAGCATACACGCTTGTATACTTTAAACCTTTAAAGCGTTTAACTCTACCACCAATTCAACCTAATAGAATGGTTGTGAGTTTAGCAAATACTTTCAGAAGAAGAAGAATGAAGTCAAAAGGGTCCTATTTTATTATCTTTGACTTTCAAGTTGTTAACGATTTCCACGTGCGGTTAGGCCTATACACACGATTTTTCCTGTTTTGTGCCAATCTAATCTGATGTATTAGAAAAGGAAAATTAAAGCTAAATTACGAAATCTGAAAGATATCTGAAAGTTCTTAAAAAAAAGTGGATACTTTCTTTTATGATGTGGCATACACTGATCAGCTACAATTAACGAAACTGTAGTTTGTTTAGGCCATTAGTCGGATTCATTAGACATCGCCTATGTACGAGCCGTACTCTTTATACCAATAGGCCATGCATAAATGACGTCACGAAATTTTTTACCGCTTTTCAAAACCGCCCCCCCCCCTTCCGGTTTTTATTTGTGTTAACCAAATAGATCCTACTATTATTCTTTTTTTGTCCAGATAAAAGACTAAAATTTAGCTGATACATTACATAAAACTATTGGTTTGTCACAAATTGTTTTCTAACTAATCCTCATTGTATTTCCAGTACTCTCAAAGGTTGACACCATGGGACGAAAACAGCGGTACGTATCTTTAGTTGAACTAAAACTTTATTAGTTTTGTAAACTAATTTGAAGGTTACGGTAGATGTACACTTGTGTTTAGCCTAGTAGCCATCAGCGGTTTTAGCCAATTTACAAACCATTCTATATACATAAAACAGAAATTAATATTTATCAAATAACTATGAAATCTATGAACGTGTGTTGTACATTATTTGTCAGATACCTGTAGTTCCATAGCGTCAATAAAGTTAACTAAAATATTAGAGTACTAATTCAGTGCAACATGTAAAGACAGCAGATGGTTATGTTTACTCCCTTGAGTAATGGACTAGTTATACGCCTAATAGATTTAATAATAATCAGGAATCTGGTAAGATACTAATCTTAAAAGTCTTACGAGCTCCTTTCTGAAGCCATGGCTGCTGAAGGTGACCGGGCAATGTTGCTAGGTTTATTCCAGTCGAAAATTGCATTACTCACGTCGTGATGTGACCAACACCGACGAATTTTAGTATAAGTCACTGCCATTTCAAAGCATTACCATTTAAAGATAAACGATAGCAGTCCTTGCTCTATAGTGTATTTATTTACATAAAATTGTGAAACTTACAGAAATTATAGGCAAGAGATACCCGTGAGAAACAGACAATTAACTGTCGATTGGTCTTTAGCGAGAAACGGGGCAGTCCAACCTCGAGGGGATTGTGGAAATCTCACGCGCTTGTAGCACTGAATTTCACCCTATTCACCCTCAATCCCCGAACCAGTGGACTGCCCCGTTTCGAGAAAATGAGCTAAATCACTGATTTAACCACTTTTAACCACATGGTAATGTGTGCCTCAAGCTAACACAATATTTAAGTGTTTAGAAATTTTTATTTGTAAATTTTATTTGTGAAGTATAATGAATTTTAGAATTTTTTCATATGACTGGCGTAAATTCCTGAACGGAAATTTCGAGTTTAGAAACTTTCTTTCTAGGAAAGTTAGAGCTACGGAAAAACTTTTCTACTTTGACAGTTTAAATAAGATTAGAGTGTAAATTGCGCTATGGGCGCGATTCGTACATTTTTCGGTGTATTTCAAAGTGTCTGTAGTGTGTGTGTCTGTAGTGTAGTCAAAGTGGTTTCGTATATACCGAGTGACAAATGGTTGTCGGGCTAGGCTTAGCTTGCGCACCCAACGTAGTATGACACACGGTTTTTTTTTCTTATGTTGGTATGAAAAATGTCGCCAGCCGCAAATGGGCCTGTTTACGCTGGTTTAGCAATAGGATGTGCTGGTTAAATTATTGTTGTGTGCGCGGTGTATCTTGAGTCCTGCAAGTATTTTGTGAACGGCTGCGTCTTCCTAGATGGGGTGGCCTTAATCGATGGCCGCCATTGTTTTTGTAACCATCTTGGATATCAAGAAGGCACTCTGCTACTGAAAACGTACAATCGATTATCTGTGTTCGTTCTGCGGATATCAACAAGGCACTCTGCTACCGAAAACGTACAATCGATTATCTGTGTTCGTTCTGCGGAGAACTCACGATAGGCCGCGGACACTATAGTGTTGTGTAGTTATGAAAACTCGGTCGTTACATGTCGTCTGGTGCAGCTGGCACGCGGTGAAGTAGGGGTTGTGTAGTCCCCGTAAAAAGTGTTAGATCAAAAAAAGTGTGTGACGGTGACGTGTGTGGGTTTTCAGACAAACTGTATATATAACGACTACACTTTTAACATGGGGATGTGTTAGCGTGACGTCACCACCGCGCATTAAACATTATTATAGTGTATATAGTGTATGTATATAACAGAATTTCAGGATGGAAAACCAATTGGCTTAGTTAAGGGAAATTGGTTTGTATTTGTTTTTATTTGTAAACTTACTTTTACCTATGCGTATTAAAATTTGTTCCAGATTTTACAAAAATCGTTAATGGAGTTCAACCCACACCCAACTCCTACCCTTTCCTGGTAAGTCAATGAGAAGGAAAAACGTTGAATTGTTTAATCTCCTGAAAACAAAGTTAAGCTTAATCCATATAAATTTTCCTATCTTCCCAAAAGAGAATTGGGGAAATTGGATCAAAATGATCCTATTGTAAATGTAGCGTTAACAAAGCAACGCTCTACATTAAAGCCTGGTCTTGTGAGCAATACAAGATAGACTATTTTGTCAAAAAGAAGACAACTGCCCCGACTGGGACTCGAACCCAGAACTTCCCGTGTAGAAGGCCGGTTAATCGAACCACTGACTCAGCTATTGGCTTTGGCTGAGCTGAGAAGATGTCCTACCTTTCTCAGTATTTAACTAAGTCACAAGCACATGCACGAACAAGGAGAGAATCTCAGATTGGTGTATCTTGGATTATCACGAGACCAGTTATCCCTTTATCTTGTGACTGATTGTTTATTTATAAAGATAAAGGTGAAGAAGAAGACGGCGTCGAGCAAAGCTCAAAAGACACCTCCCCCCTCCCCCGAAAAGAACCCAAAGGGATTAGTCCCTGCACGCATCAAGGCGTGCCTTAAAGCAAGACAGGTTGGGTGCAGAAACAACAGAGACGGGCAGCGAATTCAATGGGTGGACCATCCGCTCACAGAACAAGCGTTGTCTAATATTGACCGGGATAATTTTCCCCTCAATTTGAAATGATGTCCACGAGTACTGCTAGGTCTACGAAGAAAAAATATGAATAATCAATACTGAGAAGACCATGAAGAAGCTGGTAGGTGAGAATAGCGTCTCCTCTATCAAATCTTTCTTGTATAGAAGGCAGATGGAGGCGCTGAAGTCGATCGGAGTAAGTGAGTTTACAAACAGCTGGACACCATTTGGTGAGTCTTATACGCTGGCACTTTTCAAGTTTGTCAAGGTGAGAGGAGTAGCAAGGGCGGCAAAATTGTAAACAGTAGTCAAGCATAGGGCGTATGAAAGTTTAAAAAAAGCATGGCAAAGAGGTAGGAATCGAGGTGTGATAATTTTTTTTAAGACATAGTGAGCTTTGCGGAAGACTTTGCAAGTGACATTATCAATATGTTTGTCAAGTTTAAGTTTATAGCCTAACATATCCTGCAAATGAGATACACCTCAATTTTCTCGAT
Source organism: Lithobius niger (assembly GCA_023313725.1). NCBI lineage: Eukaryota > Metazoa > Arthropoda > Chilopoda > Lithobiomorpha > Lithobiidae > Lithobius > Lithobius niger. Next base: position 16,173 of record JAHWFP010185626.1, on the reverse strand, counting down.
GCTACATATGAATTACAGTCACAAGGCTTTATCCCGCTGCCGTTACTAAGTCCTTTTGCTATAAAACCATTTTTAAATGCGGTGACTAGAAGATATTCAGCAGTATTCCTGGAACTATTTTACATGCATCCAATGCCGAATTCCGATTTCCGCACTTAATCGTTGGGATCAGGTTTGCCACTTCCTCGCTGGTTTATTCAAGAAAATATGCATTGACTAGCAAGGCTGACAGAGATAAAAGCGCAGACATAGATGGAGCGTTAATCCCAATCTGCCTTGGTAGTCTGCACCCTAACACCGTTCAATTCAATGCATTGAGGCTTCAGTAGGTGGCAGTTATACGGCAAGAATGTCACTTTCAAAACAATTACAAGTTAAATTAATTTGGTGGTCGCTTGGAACTTAAAACCGGAGTTGGTGAATTTCAGAATAGTAATTATTAACCCCCAAGTAGAGAATATCTTTGATTTTGCGTTACTGCATTTTACTAAACGTGTGTGTACTGCTCCAACAACTACTATTACTGATTTCTCAAACATGAAATGCGACAGCATACCGAAAAATATTGCGCAGTGATAATAGACGTACACGAGTAGATGATGACGAGAAGTTTTCAATTTCACAATATACCATGCGCCGTGGCTGTTTGCTGTGACGTGCATGTCACGTGACTTTGCTAGTCCAATCAGACGGCCAAACAGCCGTTGTTCTCGTTCATCATTGGCTAACTCATGGTGACGTCACGGCAAACAGCCATTGCGCGTGGTTTAAGTAGAGTGAGTCTGCTGAGGTGGAAAAGGCCATAACGGGTACGGTAATCCTTTTACTGGCACTGGCAATGTTATGCTCGATTTAACTATTTTCAATCACTGGAATTAAATGGCAGGCCACCAACAGAACTGCGAGATCTGTAATGGGTTTCTTGGGAACCTGAACAAGGGGAGCAAGCACAACCGAAAGGAAAGAGTGGTCGGCTTCACTGAAAGAGGACGTGCGAGCGAATCCCAATATCGATAAAAATCGTGCAGATTTCGTCTGATGCGGAAAAAGAACATTAGTTACGGTTGTACTTCGATTCGCAAATTATGTAAGTCCTTAAAATTTAGTGAAGGATTTTTCATATGTATTGCATTGCTTTAAATGGTTATCTGTTTTGAATATCGTTATGTGTTTACTAATTTTTTTCTTTCAAGGCAAAACTGTACATAACATTCGGCGAAGATACATACGGCTGTGGAGGAGCACTGATTAATTCTAAATACATCTTGAGTGCTGCCCATTGTGTCGTTGATGAGTAAGTTTTGTTTTATATTTTGTGCATGTCAGTTATTATCTGACGAAAACTTGTTATAGGTAATTATCTCTAATGCAAATCGCATCTTTATAGTCTATTAGGAAATTGTCAATACGTTAATTTTATCATATCAAACACCAAAACTGGTAAAAGGGGCCGCCAAGTTCCGAATGGTTCGGCCCTTCAAAGAAGTGATATCAAGACACCAAAACATTCGCCAAGTTAATCGCATCGTTTAATAGTTCGAAGGTTAATTGAAAACTAGAACATTGCTACTTTCGGTAGCAATATTCAAGTTTTCATTTAATGTCCAAAGTATTGTTTTTTGGGTCGCTGGAGATTCTTTTACACGTATTAGTGTGACGCTGATGGTTTACATGTCTCTTTTAAATATCTGTTCCTTTAGGGCTTTAAGTTTTTTTTAAGGCTTACATCCATATTTTATACGCTTAAGCCTTTTTTAACACTTATATTAATTTATTTACCTGAGCCTACACGAGCCTGCTGGCTATTAGAGCCGAGTTGAATAGTTTCAAAGTTGGTTGAGTAACATTCACTGCATGCACGAACGTTGTTGTAGGCTTATCGCGCTTGGTATCAAAACGGAGAAACGAGTAATTCAGCCACAATCAGAATAGAAGTTGGCACCCTCCATTGAAATCGCTATTCACTTCCCTAAGAAAACAAAACACCAGGTGTTTCAAGGGAGGGGGAGCAGGGATGGCGGGAGTATTCAGGCCACACAACAGAGGGACACATGGGGTGGGACCGTTTTCTTTACATGCTGCCCAGTAAAGTATCTCGTTCGCGCATGCGGGAACCAGCTAGGCTGGCAGATTACCAGGAGTGGTTAACGCTCATTAAACCCTATGAAACCCTTTCAGAAGTAAATTTCCTGTTTACAATTTGCTTTATTGTTTCAACGATTAAGGGGGATGAATCAGTGATGTAGTCATAGGCTTGTAATTGTTGGATGTATAGGATATTACCCGTTTTCCGAGTGCTGAGAGCTAACAATGGATCTCAGCACGAGGAAAGCGGGTAATATCCTATTTATTACCCGGTTTTTGCCTCTCAGTCCGACAATTGTTGGCTGCATTTGATCGCGCTCGGTGATTATTGCAGGCGGGGCCATATTTCTTGTTCCTTTTTTTGTTATGGCAAAGCAAGTTATGGAGTTAGAGTATCTAGACACACGCTAGTGTGTCGTCGCCAAGTAACAGTTGATCATCCCATTGTAGACATCCGATTGTTAAAAAATTGATTGTTAATGATAAAAAGGCGGCTCACTAGCAGACATGTGTCTGTTAACTGTAAGCAACTTAAAGCTTATTTTGGCATGTAGTAGCAATCTTCTAATTTTCATTTAACTTTCGAACTATTAGTATGTGCGATTAACTTGGCTAATAGGATTAACCTTGGTGGCCTTTCCCTGGTGGAATGATATCACTACCTTCAAAGGCCGACCGTTTTTGGAAACTTGGCGGGTTTTTCTACCAGTTTTGGTTTTGGGTGGATCTATTTGACTTATCGAGTAACCATGATGAAAACAATGTGGACAATATTGGCTTATCGGGTGAAGCAGCAGAAGACGATGGTAGTAATAAAGAACAGTTAAGAGACATGTTTTTTTAGTGGAACGATTAATTTTAATGAAGGTTGCAACGTTATTTTCAATTTTAAGTAGCCCATAAAATGATTTAATTAGCAAACTAGCGTATATAAAGTCTTAAAACACTTAATGCACTCGTTAATTTACCTTTGCTCATGACATTTAAATAAAAAATACTTGCTTAATATTTTTTTTATTATTTGGTTTGTGCCGTTAATACCATTCCAATCGCCAGTCTATAATTCACGAATTCGTTAATTTGCTGTGGTTGCTGACACTTAAATAAAAAATTCTTTCCTTAACTTTTTTAAAATTTATGTATTGCCGGTCTATAATAATCATGAATGTATCCGCCATTTTGATGCAAGAGCAACCGCCATTTTGATGCAAGAGATCAGATCTCAGCACTGCAATGGCGGTTTCATTGTTGCGCTCCTGCATCGTTACATTGTTAAAAGAGGACTGAGAGGCAAAAACTGGATAATAAGTGTTTGAACTACATTGAGGAGTGTTTGAAAATGACTCAGTTAATAAAGAGGATGATCTTTGTTTTGGGTTGATGGGTGAAAAAGGAGAGAAATTGAGAGAGCCATGTGTTTTATGTGACAATGTAAAGTGAAGGATTAAAAGATGTTAAAAGAAGAAGTCTCACCTCGTAATTGGACGTACAAGTCTCACCATCGAGACTACAAATGACAATAATTTAAATGTAAAGTACTGTTGCCTCCTGGTAGGCATTGAACCACAAGGCATGAACATAAAATCAATTTAATTTTCGGAAAAACGCTTCACATATTTTCCTTGGTCACAACTATTTAAAAAAAATATTATGTGTCCAATATGTCGTGAGTGTGAATGCCAGGCTGCTGTCAAGCCTTTCATTATCATTTTTATTGGTTTTTTAAAAAAATAGTTGTGACCAAGGAAAATATGTGAAGCGTTTTTCCGAAAATTAAATTGATTTTATGTTCATGCCTTGTGGTTCAATGCCTACCAGGAGACAACAGTACTTTACATCCACTCAGTAACCACAAAATAATTTGAGTTTTTGACAATAATTTAATTTATTTTAATTAAAAAAAAATTAAATGTGAAAACAACTGCCGGACCTGTAAAACTTAAATGATGTTTGTTGTAATGCTTAGAAATTTTGCGTACCACAAGGATGTACCGTGGTTTTTATTAGCACATTCGGTATATTTTTGGTAAATCTGGAGTTTTGGCGTCAGCCGAGTGCCATTGTTGTCTACTACTAATTGTGCGTAACAAGTTGCAATTGGGTTCAGAAGCACAAGCTTAGTGTTTCAGAAGCTTAGTGTTTTTAGTTGTGCTGAAGTTAATATGCTTTAATTTACTGCAAAATATAATAATTATAATTTGTGAGACTTTCATCTGTTTCAGTCAGGGCAGATCTGTGACAGAAATCCAAGTTCTTCTGGGTGCCCACAATCTCAGACAGAATGAACCCAACAGGATTGTTCGTTACGCATCGGGTGTAAGAAATACTAAATTAATGAATTCACAAAAGCAGAATGGTTTGCAAACCAATGTTTAATCAATAATTACAGGCGATATGATTTCTTTTTACAGTTCGTGACAGCCAAGTACAATCCCAGAACCAAGTACGGAGATGTTTCCCTTATTGAGCTCAGTCAACCAGTAACGTATACCCGGGCTATTTCACCAATTTGTTTGGCTCGATCAGGAAGTAACCACGTGCGATCAATGGCCACGGTGGCCGGCTGGGGCGCTATTGGATCAGGTAATCAATATACTAAATCAATGTTTTTATTGCATTACATTACTTAGTTCTCTTTTAAAAGTATGAGTAAATTGTGTTTGAGAAAGAATAACGCGAGGAAAAGTTGATGAAAACGCAAGTATACGATAATAACAAACAGTACAATGTCAACAAGCGGAATAAAACTTATAATTAAATTTTCCTTGCACGCTCTTGATAATGTATTCCGCTGAAACTGAGAAACAAAACAACACTCCGAAGACGCTGTGAACTTACGAATGTACATCACAGTACTTTCGTAGCCTGCACTCGAAATGTGCACTTAACAGTACATATTTTCAGTCAGGGGTGATGCAGATGTTACACATTTTTTGCCGATTTTAACGCACGCTGTTAATTTAGACAACAGTACGTATTTTGTGTCATGTCAGTACACAGTTCGTGCTAGAATGTGTTGGTACACAATCATGCTGAAGTGTTCGATCAGTACACAACGTCTTCGGAGTGAATTGCAGCAAAAGAATCGTATTCTTGAGCACCAGTTAGCTTCTCTTGACGCTCAATTCGATCTCCAATTCGATGCTTTTGTCTCCCCATTTTCTTTAGTTTATTTTAACAGTATTCCACTGCTTGGGTGAGTGAGGGCGAGTGGCAATCATCTAAAAATTTAACCACAGCCGATTTTTCATCACAACGGACATATATATTACACAGACCTATTTTTTTTTTGGTGTGGTTTTGTGTTCTGATGAATAATCCGCTGTGATTCAAAAATTAAACTGCTCTTTGTAAAATGTTATGCGGGAAGACACTGGAACACTTGCAGTTCATTTAACAAAAAAAACTTAATTCTCGAGCTGGTTTAGACCAGGCTGGTTGTTTTACTCTAAAGAGGAGTGTGAGTCACTCAAAAATTAACTGTTTTTTTTAATGTACTACAAGTGTTCCCGTGTCTACCGGTTATTTATTTTTTTTTTTTTTTACATTCAAGCTGATACCATGCTTAAAGGGTTTGGTGGCATTATTAGGGTATAATAATAGCAGTTCTAGTACAGCCAGTAGTAGCTGTTGATTTCCAGACTATAGTCACAAATTTTGCCTCTATGTTTTCGTTATGTCATTCTACTAATAAATACTACATTTGTTGAATGTAGATATGCCAAGCAGCCCTGTTCTTCTGCATGTTCAACTTCCCATCTTAGAAGATAACGTGTGCGGGAATGTTTATGGAGGATACGACAACAGCGTGATGATGTGTGCTGGATACACAGACGGAAGCAAAGACAGTTGCCAGGTAATGTTTCTTCCATCAAGGTTTAGTTATTGAATTGCGTACACACGAAGAGCCCTTTAGGAAATACCCTTCTCTTAAATTTTTTTTTCGCAAAAATGTTCATCAGGTATCCTTTTGATACCATCTGTTGAACCTTGCGTAGCATAACTCGTACGTGCTCAAAAAATGTCCACCTCCTAAACTATGAACCAAAAAGCACAGAAACAGATAATTAAAGTAAAAACCAAGCAGTGCTACAAAATAAAAAGACGAACAACGTTTCAAAAATTATCGGGTGTATAAATTAAAATTATAAAACATGGCAAGGCCACTAACGGTGGGGATATCCAGTTGAGGGTTAACGTTAACCTTTTGGATAAACTCGGTAATAAGGAAAAAATGGTGATATCCATCACGAAATAAGTTGAGGGCTAAGCAAAATTTAGCCTGAAGGTCGAGGACTAACTTAATACTGAGTAGTTAGCCCCGAGCTGTAATAAGCTGTGATATCCATCTAGTATTAGTGTTATTCCTGAGTTTTAACAACACATTAACAGGGCTAATTTAGCCAGAAGGTCAAGGTCTAAGGCGTAAAGAGCTAACAAAACCCCAACTTAGTCCAACATGGATATCACCAACTTTTTTCTCTAGTCTACTAACTCCCAGGTTGAGGTTTAGTTAGATCCAGGGTTAAGTTAGTCTGGGGCTATAGTTTAGACCTCAACTGGATATCCCCACTGGAAGTCATCACATGTTTAAAAGCATAACACAATATTATTTTAAAAGAATAACACAATAAAAAGCCGAAAACCACCATTTTATCCTCTCAAACGAGGCAGAAAACGGTGGGTCGAAATTAATAACCCGACCTGCTCCTTGGAAATCCAATTTGCAAGTCAAGGTGTATGTACATCGGGTCACATGGTTTCATAGGTACATATGGTCCATCCGTAACAGCTATGGGGGTTGCGTAGTAATGCCTCAAAAATTTATTAAGTTTAAGAACTTTTTATTGCAGGGAAATATTCTTTAAGATATTTATTGTCTGGTACTAAATGATTGTGAACCGGGGGTTTATGCATTTGGATTATAAGCGTTTCGAAATTAATACGGGCTCTAGTATGTTTTTCTTGAAACAAGCTTTAGATCTTGTCCAAGGTGGGGGTGTGGCTTGTTGCGAATTTATTAGGTGATGCGCCTATTGAAAAACAGTGTTAAAGCTGTTAATACATGAGTAAAATTGTACTCAAACTGGAAAAAAAATGTTACGAACACTGTTGATGCCAAAACGTTACCGATATCATTCATACAGTTGATACGCCACTATACTAAATGTTACTGTTTGTTGTTGTATTTTAAGATTATGGGTTTCCGCCTGGATTTTTTCCAGGTAAATTGTCTCTCTCTACATCTACAGTGGGGCGGATTTATGCGAGTGTCTTTTATCGTGAATATTAAGTGCTGTGAGCTCTTTTTTTTGTGTTCTTTGTCACCAACTGATACCCAAAGTCTTTTCTACTTTCTCCCACATTGCAAACTGTAATTGATAGCATCGCCGATTTTGCGGTAGTAATTCCGCTAAGAAGTTTGTCTGGCAATTATTTTTTAATATTTCAGGGAGACTCCGGTGGACCACTCTTCGTTCGTAGCGGCAATGGATACACTTCAGTCGGTGTGGTTTCCTACGGATACAAATGCGCCGAACCACGTTATGCTGGTGTTTACGCCGAAGTCCAATTCTTCACTAGTTGGATTCAGCAAAATACCGCTAGTGGCGGTCAGATCTGTGTTGTGTAGCCGAGGTGAGTACTTTAATTTTGAATGACGTGATAGTAAAAGGGAACAGTTCAATATAAATAATCTTTATAGTTTATCGAATCGTATCCCGAAGCACAAGTATGCACCGGAAATGAAACAATTCTAACTTAAATGATAAAATGACCCCCTAAGGTAGTGTAAGATAAAACACTATCATCAACGACCTAAAGCCCATTGGTATTACCCTGCTTCCTGACAAGGAAATGCCCGAAAGGCAACAGTACAAGTGCATAAGTTGCAGATACCTGGTTATCGCTGAATAGCCAGTTCTAGATATTACCCCTCAAGGTCTGACCTCGAAGGCAAACGTCGTTACCCCAGATGTAATCTGGAAGAAACAGCAAATTGACAGACATTAATATCAAAATAGGCTAATTAGTTGATAGTTAAGGATTAGGTATGCGTGGAGAAATCCTGTTCATGTGTTACAAGGTTAAGATGGTTGAGTATAGGGCAAGTATTTGATAGACTTGCACGATTTGATAAGGTGCCACTGGCAAGAATCTAGACGAATTGAAATTTATTTTCAACTAGCAGTAAAGTGTGCATACATTGCCTGTTACGTTACATACTGCATTTTGCATGTTGAGACTTGGAATCACCTTTGATTTGGTTTTCTTTAAAGTTGCTAAAAAATGAATGGTGTGTTCATCAGTGTAAGAATTCACTGGAAATGAAATTTTAGCGAATGGTATAGTCGATTCAAATAAAAAAAACATCAGAAATGCGAAAAGACCCACCACTACGATTTTAGCCACAAAAGGTTGTGATATATGAAAATGTACATGACAATCTAATTAGTTTGTTCGTTCGGAAATAAACTTTTGTTAGCTGTTATGTACATTTCATATCTCACAACCTTTCGTGCCTAAAATAACAGCAGTGGTACTGTTTGCATTTCTAATGTTTTTAACAAATCTAATCTAATCTTCCTAATCTTATAATTATATAATTTTATGTTTGAAATGGTTTTGATTAAAACTCTCTGCTTTTGTAAACCGTTATCATACGTTTTCTTCTTCGTTATTACACTGAAGTTGAAAAAAATTCATTGCAATAGAACTGACAAGAAGTGCTTAGATATTTCATACACTAAACTTTCCTCATTTACTGCTTTGTGGATGTGGTACTTTGCTCTTTTGTCTCTAGTCCAGATTCAATTTAACTTCAAATGATATCATATTTGTTGTTCCTCAACTTCGATTCAGTTTCCGATTTGGAAGAAATCGGTTCATAATGATCGCATTATCAAAATAAATGTATTATTTAAAAATTAGTGGCCACGTCAGGTCGTCGTAATGATACCGTAAAAAATGATGTATTTTAATTTTATAAATTCCCTTTTCTGTGGAGTTGGGGTTGTTGATCAATGGTTATGTTTATTACTTCATGTATTACTATATCATGCGCCATGGCTGTTTGCTGTGACGTGCATATCTAGTGACTGGGCTAGTCCAATCAAACGGCCAAACAGCCGTTGTCCTCGTTCGTCATTGGCTTACTCATGGTGATGTCACGGCAAACAGCCATTGCACATGGTTTACAGTTGTTCTGTGAACAGTCGACCCCTCCCTATTTCGCCATCAAGAAGCAAGTTTTTGGCCATAACTCATTTAATGGGCAAAGAATGCATCGTGTTTTGATAATATTTGTTTGGTGGCTGCCTTGTGATAATTACCGAGAAATTATGAAACTGCATTCTCAAAAGCATTGATTTACATTACTTTGCATTTAATACTTTCGAATGAATTATTATTTCTTTTTAATGCACAGTAATTTAAAATAATTTTTTTGTTAGCTTTAGGCTGTGTTGTATACACGCTGAAGTAATTTACGCACATTTTTTCTATGTGTTTTGTGTAATATCTAAATAAACTCGGAGGAAAAAGGAGGATCCCAAGTCAAAAGGTTTTAATTGCAAAATTGATGTTTTTATTATTTTTAATACCGAATATTCTGTATTGTATGCCTGTTTTGCGGCTTTATAAACTGGACACGAGCAAGCATGCAATAGGTTGTCAATAAGATGGATAAATCCATCCCCGTGTTGCGCAATAATTTCGAGCCACTCACTTCAACTATATCTTCTACGATTTCTGTTAAAACTAATCTAAAACAAAACCCACAAGGGTGAAGAACCCGCCAAGTTTCAGCCAATCAAAGTAGTGATATCAGAGCCAAAATGGCTGCCACCAAGTTTCTACATTAGTTACCAACCTAATCCCACTGATAATTATATCAAAGGTTAAATCAAAAACCTGACCATTCCTACTATCGGTAGCAATGGGGGGGGGGGGGGAAGGATTGAGGCCTAATGGCGCGTCGACAACTTGGTCATTAGCGCCATCCTCAGTCACAGTGCAGTGGTCCGGGTTGCCACTGCACCACACAATGCAATGGTCGACTTTTTGATTTAACGTGTGAGGTAATAGTGGGGGGGATTAGCTTGGCTTGGTGGCAGCCTTTTGGGCTCGGATATCACTACTTTGATTGGCTGAAACTTGGCGGGTTCTTTCAGCCTTATGGGTTTTGTTTTAGATATCACTTCTTTTATAGTTTTTTTTTTTGGTGGCATATTATTTTAGCCACTGCCCAATTATCTACTGTCTGGCCAAGTTTGGTCGAAAAATATTGAATATAAACGGAGATATTAATTTTTTTTAAAGTTTTGCTGCAGTGAAGACTTCAATCATATGAATTAAAGCGTTTGCTGATTTGCATTCAACCATCAACAATAAGTAGCGCGGACTGCGGATTTATAAAAAGCTTAGTGGCCCGAAGCTACGCGCCCTACTACAAACAAGTAGCGGTTCCATTTTATCGACAATGTTGTGTTGCCGATTATTTCTGGCAGTCCGTTTGCATTGTTACTCGTTAACACTAATAACGACCCAGGAGCTCATTGACCCACTTGTGTCGGAAGTTCTGGGCGGCGAGCAATGGAGGTGTTGTAAGGTTGCAGTGGGTCAAGGGCCATGATGGGTCTGCTGGCAATGAGCAGGCGGGTGGCATTGCTAGGGCGGCAACGTCCATAGGTATGCAGGCAGTTGGTTTGACGGTGTCTGCAAAATCGGTGCGTCCAGCGATCCGAGCATGGGTTCTGCACGCATGGAATGACGAGTGGCGCTCCTCCTCTGTGGGCCCGCACCCTGTACTACCTCCAACCTAAGTGTAACTGGACTTCACCCCTTATGGGTCTCCCGGCCTGGATGGGTAAAATGTTGTCTCGTCTTCGTACGGGGCACACGCTTCTTCATGCTCATCGTCACAGGCTGGGATAAGTTCAGTCCCCGGTCTGTGATCAGTGTGGCATGGATTACTCTCCGGAACATCTCCTCCTAAATTGTCGCGCACTTCAGTCCCAGAGGGACAAGATCACCAAATACAGTCAGGGCGGACAGGCTCTGCGAAGCCTTCTGGCCTTAGCACGTGACGAGCACCCAGCAACACGGCTACGTGCCGTGGCGAATTTTGTGAAAGCTAGTGGGGTCCCAGTCTAACCCTCCCTCCTCAGTCTTCCCCGTCGCTTAGCATCACGGTGGACTGTGTGAAGTATTCTGACCGGATCTGTGTGTTGCTTATTTTTGTACTGGGGAACCTGTAGGTGTTTCGGGTGTACTTCTTGTACTGTATGTGTTACGTATATTGTGTTTTGTGTGGTGTAATGATTTATAGTGTTTTAGTGAAGGCATATGGCAGCAGGCCAAGGCCCCAAACAAACAACCTCAACCTCAACCTAATAACGAGTAATGTTTATTTTGATCATTGGTGGCGTTTTTCCAACATACGAAAAAATAGCATTACAAATGATTGCAATCTTTTTTAGTTAATGCCTCCACAAACGGTAAACTATAAAAGGCACATATTGGAGTCAAAAGAGTGTTGAATACCAAATTTCATTCGTATCTGTCGCATAATTTATTTTATATGAGCGGAATTAGTAGTCAGTAGTCATTATATAGTAGTCAGCTAAAATCAACGATCTTCACACACTTTTATGACATTGATACAGTTTATGCACGTGATTGAAATACAACTATTGCTCGTCAGGGCACAAAGGCTGCCCATTTTCAACAATTTTCAAGCTGTTTCGCCGCATAGATATTTATCCTCGCCATCGTGAAATATTCTCAGCTCTGATTTTTGTTAAAGTACCAAAGCTAGTTAAAGGGTTTAACCAAAGCTAGTGGCCTTTTAACAACAATGCAAGAATTAAACAACGACTTCTTACAATGACGTTACAATGAAGTGTGACAATTATTGAACTTGGCGGGCGGACCACTGGCGTGGTCCTTGAAACGGATGGGTTTTTTCCGTTATTTAGATAGGCCTTTTCCAATAAAATATTGTGTAATGGTTACACACGAAAAAATAATTACTATCAGATGTATATTAGTTTTTAAGTTGCACATAATCATTGCAATACTGTATTAGTCCTCTTATCTTACAGATAGTGTTATTCATTGGAAATTATCGAATGAAATATTTTTTTTAATGTAACTAAACTAATAAACAAGGAAACACAAATGAGCCAATGATGATCAAACAAACAAACAAACAAATTCACGTGTCATCATATTTACAGCTTGTTTCAGTTTCTTTAAACTAATCCAGATTGCTACTGGTTAGTTTTAAGACTTGAAAATAGCCCCAAAAGTTTAAAAACCTTTAATCATTTTGTTTTTATCCACAGGTTAACACACACTTGAGGGACAACCAAGAACTACAAAGATTTCCATCCATTCATGAAATGTACCACATTCTGTATATTTACGGAAAATAAAAAATTAGCAATTCTAAAAGATTTCTTTGCTGATTAAACGAAGTGAGAATATTCTGTATCATTAATAAACAAAAACGGATCGTTCAAAGTTAAGAATAAGGGTCTAACAGTCAAAACCTGTAAGGAACACGGGAAAGGCAATGGTAAGCATTAGACCCATACTACTCGGTGATCAGCTTAATGACTTAGTAATCAATTTTTGTAATTTAACTCTGTAGTTATAGTTCCAGCCTATTCTGATAGAACGTGTGCATGTATGGTTGTAGCAGGTATGTTTTTGTTCTTTGAAATACTTAAAAAAAAACTTTAAGAACACAATTTCCTGTGAAGCCTGGCATTTGACTTTTCCTGCTTTAGCATTTTTACTATCTTTATACGAAATTTGTACATTTAAGGAAATTGATGATAACCAATAATGTTCTCTGCTGCAAATACGCTGGCATGCTACTAAACCTATAGAAACTTGTCATGCCAAAGCAAAGCAGGAAGCGCACACCCCTACTAACACCAGACGTGCTAACGAGTTAGTAAGCCAATTTCGTAAATCGAACTTTGTAAATATAATTCTAGCCTGTTCGGACAAAACGTGTGCGTGTGCGGTTGTAAGAGGTTTTTTTGTGCTTGGAATAGCTTTAAAGAACTTTCTTTAAATCATTTTATTTTTGATGCTTTATAATTTTTAGCTAGCTTTATGGGAATTTCATAAATTTAAGGTAATTGATGAAAACCAATAATGGTGTTTAGTGTGAATACGATGCCATGTTACCAAACCGAAAGAAAAAATTCAACCTGAAGAAAAGGAGGAAAGGCACACCCCATACTATCGGATCTTCACTTGAGTCTTCATACGACGATCTCTTACAGGTCTCTGTCAAAAACCGGGTAGTAAGGATATAATACTTACCAGCGTCTTACTGACAAAATTTGACACCAAGACCCTTAAGTCAAAGCTTGTCCGTGTTCCTTACAGATTTTGACTGTTAGACCCTTACACTTAACTTTTAACGATCCGTTTTGGTTTATTAGGCCGTCTTATTTTCAGAATTGTAATAAATAGGTGTGGTGGTGGACGATGGGTGGTGTATGTGTGACACCTTTATAATTAAATGTTGTCCATTACGTGTGTTTTTAATAACAATTTGATTTTTAAGCACTGTAATTTGTAACAATTGCAAATACTAAATAATTTTTAGCAAATGTAGATAAAACGTCAACTTTATATATGCATTTTTTGCGGGACGGTGCCGACGCCGGTGTCCCCCAAAATAATAATCGGACGATAATAGGTATAATTTAAAAATGGCAGCCTGATTGTAAGATGACGGCCATTACAGATTGCTAGTGAAGATCGCACATTCACTGGTTCACTTGATGTAAAATATCATCTACGTTCTAAATTTGAAAGATATCGGACGATAATTAGCATAATTTAAACAATGGCGGCCATTAGAGATTACTAGTAACGATGGCACGTTCACTGTTTCACTTGGCGTCAACTATTTCGTCTCTATTCTAAATTTGAAGGAAATCGGACGATAATAAGCATAAGTTCAAAATGACAGCCTGATTGTAAGATGGCGGTCATTAACACATTACTTACTAGTGAAGATGGCACTTCCACTGTTTCAATTGACATCAACTATTTCGTCTCCATTCTAAACTTCGACGAAATCGGACGATAATAAGCATAATTTCAAAATGGCTGCATATTTGTAACATGGCGGCCTTTAGAGATTTGGCACATTCACTGTTTCACTTGATATCAACTATTTCGTCTCCGTTCTACATTTGAACGAAATCGGATAATACAACTCATAATTTCAAAATGGCGTCCTAATTTTAAGCTAGTGGCCATTAAAAGATTACTAATGACGATGGCAAATCCACTGTTTCACTTGTATCAAATATTTCGTTTCCATTCTAAATTTGAACGAACTCAGACGATAATAAGCATAATTTTAAAATAGAATGATTGTATGATGGCGGCCTTTACAGATTGCTAGTGAAGATCGCACAATCACTGGTTCACTTGATGTCAAATATCATCTACGTTCTAAATTTGAAGATATCGGACGATAATAAGCATAATTTTAAAATGGCGGCCATTAGCGATTACTAGTGACGATAGGACATTCACTGTTTCACTTGGTGTTAACTACTTCGTCTCTATTCTAAATTTGAAGGAAATCAGACGATAATAAGCATAATTTCAAAATGGCAGCCTGATTGTAAGATGGCGGCCATTAACACATTATTTACTAGTGAAGATGGCACATCAACTGTTTCAATTAAGGGCTGCATGGAAAAGGTGTTAAGCGACATTTTTTCGAAAAATGAGTTATTACTGTTGTGATTGGTTTCAAGTTGTGCCCCTATCCCTGGTACAAAGATGGGAGTCTCTAGGAGCATTATTATTTGCTGACATACTGGATGACAAAGGTGTTGAAGCACACTGACCGTACCGTTAAGTGGACGGACAAAGGTGTTAAGTTCGTACTTAACACCTTTCACACTCAATTTACCTTGCCTAAGCGTACTTAACACCTTTGAATTTTGGAACGTTTCACATTTCCTGGCTCTGGCAACAGACACGCTGCCACAAGATGAGCTGCTGTATATTCGGTAGCTAAACATTCTAGATTAAAGTTCATAAGAGCTCAACCTCAGTGTGCTGTATACGTAACCTGCTTCTCAGTTCTGCCTCAATCTTCGCCACTTGCCCGCTGCTACGACGGGTTGTCATCTATGGTGCAAGCCGGCAGTCTCTGCAAACACCTCTCATCCTACTGCTTGAATTCACTACTGACCATTCTTCCACCCACGGTACACCCAACGAATGCCAGCGATGCTGCCATCACTCGCCGCTCGCAAGTATCCAGGGCTTATCTGTCCCAGACACTGCCGAAAACTCGAACACCAAAGAGGCCCTTGAGACCTCCATGTAAACCTAACTCTACTGACGGGGGACCATAACTTCCCCATCTAGCTAGGGAGAAAGCGCCTCTACTAAATAGGGGAAGGAGCTATAGCCATGGAGTAATGGAATTCAAAAAGAATATTTTGACATTTTAAAAACCAAGATGGTAATCCAGTATTCAGACTAAAGTGGCAATGCCTTATGCAAAGTTTTCAGCCGGCTTCATTCTTCAGTAAGCTCATTGGACTCTTTTAAAACCAAATTTTAGTTTTTGCTATCCAAGAATTACTTGTATCATTTGGACATCCTAAAAGCAACATATGCGACTCATTAAACAGTAATAAATGTAATGTCAAAAATTACAAAGCAGCATACGCAGGGCCACTCAGGGCAGATAGAGAAGATGTGAAAGCAGATCCGCAAAAATGGTGCATTACCTTTGATATGCAACAAACCATGCCACTTACAAAACTAAGTATATCGATAGCATTTTACCTATCCCAACTGTGGTTTCATAACATAGGAGTTCATCTAATTACATCTGATGAAGATCAAAGTACTATGATGACCTGAACTGAAAATGTGACATCGCATGGAAGCCACAAAGTCATATTTAGTTTGTGGGCATTCATCCAGCTAAGCAGAATGTATGAGTAGCATCACCATCTTACTGTATGATCAGATTCATGTGGAGGGCAAAATAAGAATTTTAGACTTATTTGCTTTGGAATTATT
>JAHWFP010185625.1:1949-12284 GCA_023313725.1 Lithobius niger | reverse complement strand
TCTACCGTTTGTCGCCCTCCTTCGTCTTTCCTTTCTCTTCTCTTTGTATTCAGTTCGTCTCTTTCTAATCTCCTTTTCGTGTTTCCTTTGTTTTCACGTTGTCTTCTCATTGTAGTTTCTTTGTCTCCTCTAGCTATTCTTCTTCTCCTCTAAGTCTACCGTTTGTCTTTTTCTCATCTCCCCTTCATCTCTCTTTTATCGCCACTTGTCTCCTCTTTGTTTTTACTTATTGTTTCCTACCTATTTCATTCATCTCATCCATCTTTTGTCTTCCCTTCATCTGCCGCTCATCTCTCTTTTGTCTGCCCTTCATCTACTCTTCGTCTTAAATTCGTCTTCCCTTCGCACAAAAGTATTCCATTTTCAATGTGAACTGGCGTGATTCTGTCAACCAGTTTCGAAGAAGCGTGATCTTAAGCGCTTTCCTTTAATTCTTTAAGCAACGTTCAACTTCCTGGCCTTGACGTGAATTCTTTCAGGTCGTAATAACATTACTCATCGTCAGAAATTCACACCAGGTGGCACGCCATGCTCCGAGCGAGATTGAAATTTACCCGGCATAAAACGAGGCTGACAAGACCTCTGCCAGAATCTGATTACGGCTGGAAGGAAGATAGTTGCTTGTCTTGGTTGGAGAAGATATTGACTGTCTTTGGTCACTGACCACATAGAGCATGAATAAGGGAAAGGGAGCCAATGATGTCCTTTTTTCATTCATTCATTTTGTCCATTGAACGTCTGATAATGGGATAATGCTTGATTCATGCACTGTAGAAAAAACGGCAACGTAATTCCAATTTATGGATAGCGATACAATCCATGTTGAAAGAGATATGGGGCGTCACGATTGTGAAGCTTAAATGGCATTTATAATGGCTTTATGAGATGAGTTACCTATACCACGCGCCATGGCTGTTTGCTATGACGTGCATACCACGTGACTGGGCTAGTCCAATCAGACGGCCAAACAGCCGTTGTTCTCGTTCGTCATTGGCTAACTCATGGTGACGTCACCGGCCAACAGCCATTATGCATGGTTTACGCTTCAGAAAGCACTTTATTACTCACAGAGTACAAAATGGCTGTAAATTTCTTCAGAACAGGAGAACACTGTAGTATAAGTACTTATGGAAGGAGACAACTTCCTTTCTTTTTTGGCGGAGCGGGGCGAACGAGGCCAGCGCAGCATAACCTGTAACGAACAACAAATTGCAAAATGTTGGGTGGTTGGTTGCACTGTTGTAGTCTAGGTGGAGCCCAAACGAACGGTCGGATTGGAACGAAATTTGCCGCATCACTTGGAATCTCCAAAACTATTGGTGAGCTCGAATTTGCTGCAACTCTTATCAATTATTGCGGAAGTTTTGACGCGCTCCAAGCCGTAGCCATGGCGCCAGAAGATAGAGAGGTACAATTTTGCTAGTTAATTCCATCGGAAATTCTAGGTTCTTTTACACGCCACAATCGACATGAGCACGAGACCTCACGGGGCCCTTATCTTCCCGAAAATGTCAGAGGTGGCTGAGTCTGGACTCGAGCCTGGGAACTCTGGCACATGAGACGGTCATGCTAACCATTAAGTAAGAGAAGTAAGAGTACCTTGCCCCAAGTAAGAGAAGCAGAAATTTAAACATTCAATTGATGGTAAATAGCTACACGATTCAGCTTTAAAATAAGGGCGCAATTACAGTGGGAACCTTACTCGCCACGGAGAAAATAAATTTGTTTAATGTGGTGGACGTCTTCATGGTACAAAATAAGAGAAATAATTTCTCTTCCGGACATGATGTCATTTACGACCTGCCTCTGATTCATCACTCACAACGGTTCCGTTTCGCACGGCCAAAACACCGGGACAAACTTCTTCAAGGCCCCTTCTCAGTATCTACACCTTTATTAAGGTGTAGCATGATTAAAAACACACACGTAATTTTTAAGTAACCCTTAATTGCAGACAATATTTTTTTTTTTACGTTCTGGTTGTCTTCTTCAATAGAAAATGGAAGACTTACTTCAGTGGTATTCCATCGGATATAATAAACCTGTGGTTTCAATATGGCGGCATTTCGCTCAAGCGAGCATGCGCAGAGATGCGCAAACGGTCCTCGCGTGGAACTATGGGAAACAAACGCGAATCAGGTATAGGATCAAGCGAAAGCATGGATGGGTCAGACAGATGAAAAACCTCATCCAACCCCCCCCCCCCCCCTCCCCCTTTATTACCGGAAAAAACGGGCGTTAGTCGGAAATACCAGGAGTCAGAGCGAAACTATACCCTAAGCCTAAACGGGAACGGGCCATAGCTGAACATTTCTATCTTCACATCCCCACTTCCCCATTATGTTGTCTTTGATACGGCCATGCCGACGGGATTTGTGGAACGAGGCGTGTTTGACGTCAACAACTTCACACAAGAACACACAGCCGGCCCTCGAGTAAAATTGAAGACCTCTAAACATCAACTACTGTCTGCTTGAAAACAAAAGATCTTTTTCGAGATAAAAATAGTCCCATTCTGCATGACAAAATCGTACGAAAGATAAACCTCGGAAAAAAGTAATATTCGCTGCTATTTGAACAGCTGAACAACAACACGAACAACGACAATATGTGTAGACACATAAAAATAACATTGAAAAGGTCCTATATTCCTTGTTCATACCTACATTTTAAGCTTCAAAAGTTGAAAATCGGTTCAATGGTTCGATCTCTTGGTGAGAGGAAAATTTCCCCAACGAGAAGTACAACAACGACAAGCTTTTTGTAGTCACATGAGAATAGCGCCTAAATCCATTTCGTTCACTCCCGCGTTTCAAGCTATAACAGTTAAAATTCAGTTCATTGGTTGGATGTATTGGTGAATGCAAAATTCCCCAACAAGGAAAAGAACAGCGAAAATACTGCAGTCACATTAAAAATAGCGTTCGAAAGACCACGGTCCTTGTTCATACGTACATGTTTAAAGCAACAAAAACGTGAAAATCCGTTCGTTGGTTCGATGTCTAGGTGAGAGAAAAATCCCCCCCCCCGGGGGGGGGGGGAGGGGGGGAGGAGGGGGCCGAGGATGTTGGCATTGGGTTAAAATAGCGTTAAAAAGGCACTATGCATTGCTCATATACCTACGTTTTAAAAAGTTGAAAATTGGTTCATTGGTTCGATCTCCAGGAGACGGCAGAGCCCCAACAACAAGAACAACAACACCAATAACAAACTCAGCAACATGAAATGGCCATTCTGTTGAGGCCAAACGCTTAGAGTGTTGTCATTAAAATTTTTATGGGCGAAATAGTTATGATCCGAATTTTTGTTGGTTTATGTCAATTCTGGGGGAAAACTGTACGGTTTCAAAGTTTGACGCTTAACCATTTACGGCCCAACGGCCTGAATGGTGGACGGCTACTGAACGGCAAAAAAAACTAAGTCCCAACGCGCAACGCGAGCTTTGTGAGGGGTCCCCAACAACAGCCCAGTGACCCAAGTGAATGCCGGTTCGAATCCCGCGACCGACCCGACCCACAAAAAATGCCTCTACTTTGACATGGGCATTAAAGGGTTAACATGGAAGTTCGTGCTGAGGCGATAGCGGTCCTTGATTGTATATGAAATGGTTCCATGGTACAAGCGCACTTATTAGTAGCGCACAAGCGCATTTCGTATGTTCGAGCGCACGAACCCGTAATAACCATGCATCAAACGCACAGGACCGCCCGCATGTCAAATACTACGCCGTGTGACGACGTTTTTATCCATTTCCTAACGACTTTGTGTATACTTCGTGTCTGATATTGTTAAGACGTGTTAGCAATCAGCTGGTACCTGTTCGTTACCTTCACTGTAGAATTACGTTTATGAATGTATTACACGATACTTAACTTTTAAAGTACAAAGTTTGTTTCTTAACTTGCGAAGTTTTTTTTCGTCATATGCGGTTGTTGAAGTTATTTTGATGATATATAAAATCATTGCTGATAATCTGTTAGTTAAACAAGGTACTTTTATTTATTTACCGTTTTTATAAGTATGAAACACCGATTACTATAGAGCAGTGACACGACGTGGTATTATTGTATATAACTCTATGCTGGAGCCTTAATGGGTTATTTGCAAGGGGCACTGCAGAGAGAAACAGGAGGGCGTCATACTGAAGTCGATGCTGTGAAGAGTGAGTTCTTAGACCTAAAACGCGCGATTTTCGTTGTTGGAGAAAACAACGTTATTTTAAGCCTAAGAAATCCACTCTTCCGTTGTTTTTCCCTCCATTTTTATGTTGTGCACCTTGTAGTTACGCCCTCAAAAACCCATACTGGTGCCAATATGGCGGTAAATGTCACTGCTCTATAGGGCAGTGACATAACGAAGTATTATTGTGTATTACTCTAGGGTGGAGCCAGTAACTGGGTTAGCTGCAAGAAGCACTGGAGGGAGAAAAGAAGATCGTCTTACTAAAGCCAATGCTATTAGACTGGATTTCTTAAGCCTATAACGCGCGATTTTTGTTGTTGCAGAAAACAACGTTTTTTTAAGCCTAAGAAATCCGCTCTCAAAGCACTGTCTTGACGAGAAGTGACGTTTTTTCCCCCTTACATTCTAATCTAGTGCACCTTGTAGCTATTACCTCCAAATGGTGTCTCGTAGCCAAAATGACGTCACTTGACGCTGCTCTATATACATAGAGTTTTCTGTAATCCTAAAGCGTGTGACGCAAGCAATCGTGAAACTCCGGGTGTGGGCTCGTTATGCCTGTGCGCTCATAACACGCGCGGTAGCAAAACGACACCTATGAAATAGGTTATCAACAATGTTGATAATAACCGTCGTGAATGCAAACATGGATTATCCCGGAAATCGTAAGGCCACGGCTGACTCCAGACTGGATTTAGCTAGTTTTGTTTCTGATTCCAAATCATGTGACGTGTTGGCCCTTATGTGGGTGGGCCACCACGTCACAATCAGGGTCGGACTGGGCCGTGTGCCCGTCTGCCAATGGCAGATGCACCCTTGAGAATAGGCGCCCTGGCGCCCTACGCTTTTTTTTATTATTAAAATATTTTAAGTGGCTTTTCTTCATTTTCTTTTCTTTTGTTATTAGTTGTGAAAGGGGCAAAAATACAACGGAAAGGATGTAACTAAACGTTAATATTGGAACACGCATCACATCACTCGAATCGAATAGATAAATTCACAACACAGATGACGATTCATTCGTCGAAACCGAAACTATCGCTTCTTGGGTTAACTTTGCAGTTCTAACTTATAGTACAGTTTTTTTTCAGCGTAATAATGACCCTACAAAATCTATTATTTTCTGGAATATAGTTGGATTGTTTTCAAGTTAAGGTGCTGTGTATCATACGTTAAGGTTTTAAGGCAGTGCCACTTAACCTTCGTCTGGTCCAGACAATTGCATCCGTATAGGGTTCACCCGTTTGCAATGAAATTTGAAATGAATTTGTCCAATTCACTATTTCACTTGCAAAATAACGTCACCATATCAGCGTCGATAACCAAACACTTTAAAGCCTCGTCCCCCCCCCCCCTCCCCACCCAAAAAAACTTATTATTTTATGTAATTTCCACATTTTTAAAAGGACCGAAGCATCTCCCTCCACTTGCCGGTGACCATTCTTGATTGTCGGGTAGATGCAAAAAACTAACCCTGTCCGACCCTGGCCACAATAGAGCAACGTCAAGTGACGTCATATTGACTACGAGACACCGTCTGGAAGTAATAGCTGCAAGGTGCACTAGATTAAAATGTAACGGGGAAAAAAAACGGCATTTCTAGTCAAGACAATGATCTGTGAGCGGATTTCTTAGGCTTAAAAAAACGTTGTTTTCTCCAACAACAAAAATCGCGCGTTATAGGCTTAAGAAATCCAGTCTAATAGCATCGGCTTCAATAAGACGATCTTCCTTTCTCCCTCCAGTGCTCCTTGCAGCTAACCCAGTTACCGGCTCCACCATAGAGTTATACACAATAATACTACATCGTGTCACTGCCCTATAGCGTCAACAGGTGTGGTAGCCTGGATTTTACTTCTTTTCCATGAAACAGGAGAATGTTTCCGCCAAAGTATCGAAAGTAAACGAGAAACATTCGTAGAAAGTAAACGCAAGTTATCCGAAAGAGTGGGTAACACTCACACTACCTACTCCCCTCTTCAGCGGTGGATCAAAGCGCGGCGGCCCTTTTAATATCTGCGCCTGAGTAATGGCATAAGCCAGAGTTCAGTATCTCCTGTCTGTCAACGCATAAACTTGTTCGCTACACCTACTTTCGGACTTAACAGTTACTCATTGAACCCCATAATCAAATATTAGCTCAAATTAATTATGGCAAATGTTCTGCTGCATATTGTAAGAATGGTATAGTCGTGCATTATTAGTAAGCTTGATTAAATCTTATCATTAGCAATGAACTCCGAACTGGGTTGAGGTTATTACCATACATGACCCATGAACTTTCAGACTTAACCAATTACTGATTGATCACCATAATTAACGCTTAAGTAAGAATTATTAGCAAAATCTATTAAATCCCATTATTATTACTGGACTCAGGAATGGTCAAGTTGATTGCCACCCATGCCTACTCTCAGACTTAACCAGTTACTCACTAACCATAATTAACCTGCGTCTGAGGTTACACGCTTTTTGGCAAGCCTCGTGGGATGGACAGGACGGCAATAAATTACGAGCTATTAAAGGCACTGTTGAGGAATGGCACTCGGCGTGTCGCCGCAGTCGCCGTGAGGAGGTGGTGTTGGCCCGTTTGCGCATTGGTCACACTCGACTTACTCACTGTTTCCTTTTGCGGGGGGTTGCCCCTCCTGAATGTTATTGGTGTCGGCGGCCACTTACGGTCCGCCACTTACTTGTTGATTGTCGCCATCTTGATGGTGTTCGTCGTCGTTTCCATCTTCCGCATGACATTGCGCGTCAGTTGGGCGATAAGTCTGTCCTCCTGTCCGGTGTTTTTCAATTTTTGCAGGAGGTACAGACGTATGACAAGATTTAGATTAGGGGTTTGAATAACATCTCTGTAATGTGTGGTGCAGTGGCAACCCGGACCACTGCACTGTGACTGAGGTTGGCGCTAATGACCAAGTTGTCGACGCGCCATTAAGCCTCAATTCCCCCCCCCCCCCATAATTAACCAGTAGCTAAACACTTAAAGTTAGTTTGATTAAATCTTATCATTATAGCACTGATTTTTGCACTGTGTTCAGTTTATCACCATGCCACTTTCGTACTTAACCAGTTTACTCACTGATCCCCATAATAATCCTCTTAGCTAAAAATTATCATGATAAAAGTTCTGCTACTTATTTTAAGACAGGCAAGCATTAGAAAGTTTGATTAAATCCTGTCAATAGCAAGGAATTTCGGACTGTGCTGTTTATTACCATCCGTGCTAGCTCTTGTACCTAACCAGTTAATCAGTGAACACCCACACTTCAACAATTAGTTAAAAATTATTACGGAAAAAGTTCTGCTGCATATTGTAAGACAGGTGAGCATTAGTAAGCTTGATTAAATCCTGTCATTAGCACTGACCGCCAGACTGAACTAAGTTTGCTACCATCTGTATTGTAAGACAGAAGAGCATTAGTAAGCTTTAATAAATCCTGTCATTAGCACTGGCTGCCAGACTGAACCAAGTTTACAATCCAGATTGCCAGCTAAGTGAGCATTTAGTAAGCTTGATTAAATTCTGTCATTATACTTTGTTCCACATTATGTTTTCAGAAAACTAACTGACTGACGTCACGTTTTCTTCCACTACGAATGCAAAAAATCCGTAAACATCCCATTCGTAACCTCTAGCAGTAACTTTGTTGAGTCTACTAGGAAACAGGCTTTGGGCCTATTGTAGGCGGAGCGAAGAAAAAATTATTTTAAATTTGTATTTCCTCTCATTATAATGGCTTTGCAATGTTTGCTAATGGTCCTTAAAAAGCTCGGGGCAATATTCATTCGGCTACAGTTGAGCTGAAGCTTTTTGCTGGTGTTTTTGACATTTTAGCTAGGCTACGTTTCATATTAATTTTAAGATACTTTCGTTTGCATCCATATTTAGTATCCGTTTCGTTATTTGCAGCCTCTTTGCGCCGTCGCCGCCGTTGTAAAATACAACGTTAGCCGCCGTGGTTAAGCTGGCAAAGAACGTGCCACCGTCAATAATGCTTACATTGTTTGTATTTATTGCAGAGTATCTTTCCTAGATTTAAAATATTAACAATAAAGCATTTAATTGCAAGCTAAACAATCACCAGTAACGATAGTACTTCACATCAATCAAAAGATTCGCAACATCCGCGGCCTTCTACGACAATGTTGAAGCGCACACCTCTGGCACGTACTGCAACGCCAAACGCTAATTTTTTTTTTTAAATTGGAATTATTACAATTGTTGATCAGCCGGTGTTAGCTTGGCTGTGAACATAGAATTTAAATAATTCTAAATCCTAATTTTAAGCCAAATTGTTAGTCCCGTTTTAGTTTCGTAAGCGACAACAGTAGAGAAATTAGGCCTATTGGGTTCGATGTTAGGCCTATTTATTCTGGCAACATGGGATGGAGAGTGTAGTTTCCATAGCAATCTTGAAATTACAATACGAAGCCAAATTATTGTTCTGTGTTGTGATATAAATACGTAGTCTGCTGTGTCTGTCGTATTATATGAACGGTTTCCTCCTGCAGCGGCGATTTGATGTTTCAAATTTGAGATTTCCGTTGATAGCGTCAACGCCACTTTGGTTGCCATGTTGGCTGAATTCCTGCAAGCATTCTTTTTTACATGAAACGAATGTGAGTCGTTAACGAATCCTTCTGGTTTGTTTCCCATTTGCTTGTCTTCCTCTAGTGGTTAAAGTGTTATGATCAAATGTTATTATTTCGTTGAGTTATGTCAAAAAAGATTGTTAGCTGTAAGGAAGCTACGATGATTTATTTTGGCTTTTTTTTTAAAGTTCACTTGATTACCAACAGCACAGTGTATGCTTCGTCGGAATTCCTTAACTATTCACGATTCTAAATTTACAATGGTGAGTGTTAGAAATAAATTCGAAAATTTGTTATTTCTCCCGTAATAATTGTTCGATTTACGTCAAATTTTGGCTCAGCAATACTGTTTGGGGTATCAAGCGTTGTACCAAATTTCATTCCAATCCGATCTTTCGTTTGGGCTCCACCCAGACTAAAAATGTGCAACCAACATACCAACGGACCAACCAACCAACATTTTGCAATTTGGTGTCCGTTATAGGCTACGCTTCGCTCGCTCGCTCCGCCAACAAGTGTGATATTCACATGTTTTTGCACTCTTAGTGCAAGGAAACGAGTCGTCATCCAGTCAGTTTTCTGAAAACATAATGTGGAACAAACTATAGCACTGGCCGCCAACTGAAATAAGTTTGTTACCATCCACATGGTAAAATAGGGGAGCATTAGTGATCTTGATAAAATCCTCTCAATATTACTGACCACCAGAGGTAACTAAGTTTGTTACCATCCATGTTATCTTTCGAATTTAACCATTGGTTGACTAGTTATCATATCAATCGCTGCACTTTTAGGCCAGTTCGAGAGTACAACACACTAAGAGGGCTGCTTTAAAATTTCAACTTCACGGAAAAAAGAAAGGAAAAAGAATGTGTTTCATTTCGACGGAGAAGTTTTGGCATTACTTCATGACTCAAACGAAAGAAAAAGAAAAGAAAAGGAAAGCAGCAGTTGGAATTAAATAGCAACATATGAATCGACAAATCCTATTCAAGGATGAGATGGTCTGCTTCCTAGCGTAACATCATCTAATTTTTTCCGCGATGTTGGGCTCTTTAATTGCATTTATCCAGTTTTAATCAAGCAGCAAGTGCAAGGAGCCGATTCGCCTTGAGCAATTCGGGACCGTGAAGCGCTTTAATTTTTTTTTTTTTTCAGAAAACGAATGCAATTTTTAAATTGAAGCAGAGAGAAAGCGAGATTGATATAATAAGTTAAATTGGCACAACGTGCGGTTAAAGTGAAGCCCTTCATTTTTCCACAAGTTGTAATCATGGAAACCGAACTGTCACACACGGATGGCTAATTACAGCGGACCTCGAGTTGAAATTAAACAAAAAAAAAAAATATCTGCACTGATAGGGAAGGAGGTGTAAACACCTTTAATGGATCAACAGAGGCCGTAGATGTTAGGTTATTCACTCGTTAGGAATATGACAAGTTTAACACAAGCCTGCTCTGCTGTATACAGTTGGCATACTGTATAGAGCAGTGACATTTGCCGCCATATTGGCACCAGTATGGGTTTTGGAGGGCGTAACTACAAGGTGC
>JAHWFP010185624.1:0-19116 GCA_023313725.1 Lithobius niger | reverse complement strand
TAAATGAACGAATCCAACGTACATTTTATAGGCGGATTTGATCATTTCAATGACCGTCTTGAGCCAACAATGGATCAGTGCATTTTTTGGCATTGTTGCATACTGGTTTGCTCCCTCGTCCTTGTTGCTGCAACAATGCCAACATAGCCGTGTTTCTTTTGTGTCATTGATTGCAGGCCTATGCACGTGCCCTACTATTATAGTTGTTGGGCAGAGCGAAATTGTCTCTTCTCTTATCGCGCCATGTCTTTGCCAGTCAACGGGTTCGTAACAAAGAAAAACGGAGAGCTGGTTCATTCTTTCGTAAGATAACAAAGAAAGAGGTGAGCTGCTTCATTCTTTTGTACAGTAGCAGTGAAAAAAGATAAGCTGCTTCATTCTTTTGTTGGGCAGCGAGAATTATTAATTATACCACTCTTCTTCTTAAACTTTGCTACGCATTTAACACGCACGCTAGTGACAACCGCTGACGAGAACACGTTGTTGCTTACATAGAATAATTTTAGTAAGTCGCACAAATAAAATTTAATGGGTAAACTGTGTAAGTTTCATGAATTTTTCTTTCTGCTGTGCATTTTAGTTTGTAAGTTGGAGGGGTCCACTGAACCTTAAGTGCCCCGGGTCTCCCAAGTGTAAATCCGGCCCTGGAGACTGGTCAAACTGCATAAGATAATACACCTTTTGTAGCGTTCGGGGCTGCGGTGAAAACCATGGGGCCATCATAACTAGGTAGACACACACTGGATTTCACGCTATTCGCCAAGCATTACGAAGGGCGTTTGTTTATTTATCTACTTACTGCAGTTTCATTAATTCTCTTCGTGAAGTATCGTATTACTGCGATTTTATTATGCAAATAAAATGTTATGGTCTGTAAGTCACCCACCTATTTACTTGGTAGCTCGATTCTGCGATTCTTTTCGAAGCAACATGAATATCATAAACCATTATACTGCCTGTATTCTTTATAACTATTGCATCATAACATCTTCAACGGAATTTTTCAGTAATAGGCAAGATGGCTGCCCGTGTGTTCGACAGCAATTTCGATAACCAGTTTGTGGATACGGGATGGCATATTCCTGGAAGAGGACACGGTATGCATCTCGTTTTCCCGAAAAGCACGTCACTTAACTGAGAAAACCACTTCGAGATGGGTTGATGCCGGAAAAAAAAGTTCGTTATGCACTAAAGGTTAAGCCTAACATTCCTGGTACGAAACTAAAGTGGAGCTTACCGTTAGCCCCGCCCCACTCCGTGTTTTAGTATAGCAGGTGTTATCATTGATAGCTCGTTAATTTAGTCATGTTGACATGGTTGGTAATAACGCAATAGCTATTACATTTTTGGTTCGTCGAGCGATCGCCTTTCGTTAATCCTGCTAACATTATTCAAATCATTAATTCGTCCTACTTTGAAATACGGCATCCCTTTACGGGCTCCTGTATACGTTAGAGATTTCCGTATACTGGAGAATGTTCAACGACGCAGATTCACTAAAAACCATTATGAATCTTTATAATGTCAGTTACGATCGGAGACTTAGATTGTTCAACCTTCCATCACGCAAATGGCGTAAACAGACAGGGAGTATAATTGACATGTTTAAACAGCTCTTGGTTCCCTCCTTAAGTTAGACAACTCTTTTTTGAGCTTTACACATCCATCCAGAACGCGCGTGGTAATTCGTTTAAACTTAAAATTTCCATTACATCTTCATTACAAGTCAGTTAGACATTCCTTTGCATACCGACATGTTTCATTCTGGAACAGTTTACCAAAGGAAGTGTTTAATAATTCCCCCTCTGTTAAAGCAACATACCGCCTGCCTTATAACCTTCCGCTCGCCTCACAACACCCACGCGACGATCACATCCACGTATTTACCACAACTAAGGTCAACTGAGACGGTGGCTTCGTTCCTCGCAGCGAAAAACATAGCCACTGTCTCAATTGGTATTGCGCCTAATAGTCCAGCCAGCGTGAACCCATTGATTGTGTCGTCACAAACCGGAATGATTCTCGTATTTTAAAATCACAATTTATAATTTTCTAGGCTAGTGTCTTATAATTTTGCTTCGAATAATTAATTTTAATTTTTACCGCATTAGTGTATTAGATTTTAGATCTCATGGTAATTATTAGAAAATTAGTTGATGTACACACAGAGATGAAACTTCATGATTATTGTACGCGCGCAATGCATGATTTAGTGACGGGTCGTTAGTAAATAAAGTTCCATTATATTCAACAGAAAATCTCCTAGACGCCACATTTTAAAAAGGATTTTTATCAAGGGAAAGACTAACGGTAAGGAAATAGACCTTTGGGGCCGTACTTGATGTGGAGGATCGATAAAAATGGCGCTGGAGGTATATCCCTTTAACGTCTTTAAAATCGAATTGACTCATTCATCTCCGATGAACTAAAATATGATTTTGATGATTTAAAGGTCACACCAACCATGTTTGAATGATTTGTGGTAGAATGTAACTCCTAGTTTTTATATAGTGAAATAGAGAGAGACAGATTACACGGAAGATATTTCCCACAGATAATATATGAATTGAATTATATTAAACGGATCGAATAATATATTGATTAAATTATAAATTATTTAGCTTAATATATTTCATTGTTTTTCTATCGATTGTTTAGTGGGGATATACAGACACTACATATTATTATACGTATTATTTGTAACAGAAATTATAAAAATGTATGTGTAAATTTTTATAGTTTTTTTTTTACAACTAATATGTATATATCGTCGCAGTTCATTTGTGAATAATGACAACAAATGTTTCGTTAAATAATTAAATAAATAAATGTTATCCGTGTTTTATTGTATTATGAAGCACGCATCACATGTTGCAGATTTTCTGGTCTACAATTTCGAACTGAAATGAAACACTACCACGCAACAATGGACAAGTTTCCATTTAACATTTGATCTAATCAAGGGCGCACGCAAAACAGAAAAAAAGGTGATGGGGGGGGGGGACTCAAAAACTCAGAAGGGAAAATGGTACATTACACGAAATCAAGTGACACATGCACTGGGGAGAAGTCTCCACTCCATCCTTTCCCATGTTGGAAATGAAAGGTTACATTTTACGCTTGCAGCATTTTTTCCCAACATTAAAAAAAAAAGGGCAATCAGCCATTGGGGGAGGGAGAGGTTTGAGCCCTAATGGCCCCAGTGTGAGGGGTGACTTTGGATCTAATAATCGGTGGAATTAATTTCGCGAATGTTTTGGTCTGTTGAGATCAGTGCCGCAGCTAGACTTTTTCAAAGGGGGGGGGGGGGGTGCAAGAGTAAACTGTAGGGCCCCAAAATACTAAATTTTGGGTACCAGGTTGTAGTTTATTTTACAGAAGTTTTATGTACAAATTTGGGCCCCCTGCTCCGATTTTATGGCCTCGTTGCCTTCTGGGCCCGGGTGCCTTGCACCCATTGCACCCCAAAATTGTAGCACTGGTTGAGATATCACTCCTTTGAAAGGCCGAATCATTCTCAACTTGGCGACCCTTTTACCAGTATTGCTTGTTTTGATTATATATACAGTGTAGGGGCATTAATTTATCACTAAACATTAGTTCGAGCTGAATGACCATTGGTGTTTGTGTCTCTTCAACTTTTTCCAGTAACAAAAGGCACCAACACAATCTTTCCTTTATTTCTTCAGCATTATACAATGGTTGTACCACTGGTTCTGTTCAGTATTATGGAACCCTTCCATCGCTCTTTACATGCTTTTACAGCGTCTCCCTGCCCGATCGTTGGCCTTTGCAATACCATTGTGTTGGGAGTTGCCTAATAAAGTTGCAGGTGAACAGGCTTGGATGAATGGGTGACCGGGGAACAGACGTCCTCCCTGGAGACTTCCTCCAGAAGAAAACGGGCTTATTACGGCTGTCGCGCAAGCCTGGTCTCTTAAGTTATGGAACGGCATTTGCACAAAGCCCTATATTGCGAAACAAATTGGAGAACAAACATGACAAGATGGAAGTGACTGTTCATCCATCTTGGAGCTTTAAAAGCTGATGTTTCACGACGTTGTTGTCTTCCTCGACGACGACGAGGCTTATTTTACGGGGTTTACCTTACGACGAGATTTATTTTGTACGATGAAATGATTTACAGACAAGACAACAGAGTGCATGTTCGCTCAACTGTGTGTAATGCGGTAGTGGTGCCAGAAATACACCAACGTGAGATCGACTTGAAACTCTTCGCCCAGAAGTTGGTCATCATTACATTGGCACCAGTCTCCAACAATTGATTACATTTTATATAAGCAGAGTTTTACCACGGATGTGACGTCACGCTAACTCAATGCCACGCTAAATATCCGTAGGTTAAATCCCGTTAACCGACACCGGAAGTGTGCGTCATTGCAAAAAGTGTGGGTTATCAAGTTACCCCACACTTTTGATACTTCTGGATCACGCGACTGGGAACGCCCACACCAACAACCATACACACCGTGCAAAAAAAAACGTAACGCAGTAAACTCGTACAAAACGAATTACTTAAAACGAAAGAAATACTATCCCTGCAAACTCTCACATGTCTGGCCCATACCTAAGCTTATTCAATCAGCGTTAACTCCCCCACCCCCTCCCTCCACAAACTAAAATGGAATGACCTTCATTCATACCCATACCCTATTACCGTATTTTTTTAACAATTCTTAAACTACAAACGCACAAAATGAATTACATACCTTTCCAGACTGTTCCAGCAATGTCACGTTATCCCTGCTGTGTCACATATCGAATTTCATTCCAAACACGATAAACGCTTCGACAAACATGAGCGAGCTTCCAGCGTAAACCCAGCAAAAACCGACGCTTAAACCGTCTAACTCCCACCCTCCCTCCACAAAGTTTGATCACATTTTTCTTGAAGCAATTTTCACAAAACACAAACACATTTTAATTAAATAGGAGTTAGCTGGACGTCCCAACCGTGATATAAATCAGTTATAGGTTATAACCGATTGGTTATCGATTTTTAAGCCACGGCTGCGATGATTTGGCCGGCGAGACACGCAAATCATCGCAACCGTGGGTTAAAAATCGATAACCAATAGTTTCTAACCAATAACTATTACTAAATGTACCAAATGTAACTGAGCGTGGAAAAATCGATCCTCGAACCACAAAGAGTTTGATGACTCATTAACTAAATTAACAGGCTATAAACGTTATGCTATCTCTCTGAGTTAGGCCGTCCTAAAATAGATCGTACGGCGAGGCAGAAACAAACCAGTCTAGAACGTGGTCCTAAAATCTTATGTTGATTTATTTCGGGACAAGCAATTTAAACACACGAAACGGTCGTCTGCAACTATGAGAGTTCTCCATAAAACTTTGAACAGGTCCGTTTAAAACGCTCATTCTCACAAAAACAATACAAACACAAAAAAAATGCGAATTTTCGACAATCCTTTAAAGGTGTTGGAACACGCTTAGACTGTCTTCATCAGGCTTTGTGCTGTTTTTTTCTTCGGTTTACATCGTTGCTCACACTGTAATTCGAATTCGGACTGGCCTGTGGCCTACTGTATCCGTCCCACAACGCACAACGACAGTCGAAGCGTATTCCAACACCTTTTAAGGACTGTCTAAAATTCGCGAATACTGTTTGTATTCTTTTTGTGATGATAGGCAATTTGAAGCAGTGGTAAATACAGTACATTCTCTACTAACACCGACCCAGTTAGTCGCTTTGTTCAAAGTCTGTCGGTAAAAGTCACGATTAATTCCTAAAAAGGTCGACGATATTTATACCGTACCATGAAGAATGTACCTGGTCAAATCGACGTAATCACCGTTGTGAAGTTGAAGACGTCGCAGAAGCGCATTCTCCAGGCTGACGAATAGGAGGAAAAACTGTAAGAAATCAGTTAGGGCTAAGACAAAATGGCGTCAACCCTCAGAAAATCAATACGACACTGATGTTGATGAAGGTTGGAGGTAGAAAATAAAAGTGACTAATTGCATCAAGAAAATTAAAAGAAAATAAAAACGAGTTGGTTTTTACAATAATAGCCAATACAATGGAAAGGGAATCAACACTGATGAGACAATAATAGTTGAAATGACAAAGGGCCCAAAGGGTTTAACGAGCGTTAACCTGGTCATCTGCCCGAAGCCCTAAGGCCCTATAGGCCATATATGTCTGCAGCAGCCGGATTACCGGAATGACCAAGTAAGTTTAATAATGTAGTGACGTCATAACTAAAGTATGACGAGAAATTGTAGAAAGATAACAATAGAAGAGCATGCATTGTTAAGGCAATCGCAGCTAAATTGCCTCTCTCATCGTCTTGTGGCAGATAATCAAGTTTCGGTTCGTGCTCGCTAAAACCATCAAAATACCAGGGCCACCTGGTTGATTTTTGTTTCTATTGCCTTAATGAAAACGTACAATTACCTAATTTATTAGCATTCTCCTTCCGTTATGCTGTTTGTACTAGAGATTAGAGTTCTTGGAGCCCTGCCCAGTGCCGCCACCCACTGCGCACCTGATCTGCGCAGCTTCCGTTTATATATGCTTTGCCAACGGCAGATGCTTCATCTTTTATTCCCCTATAGTGCCCAAGTGGTGACGTAGAAGGGTAGGAAGAAGGTAATATATATTTTCATTAAGGCAATAGAAACAAAATCAACCAGGTGGCCCTGGAATTTTGATGTTTCTATATGCCATGAAAATTTCCATTACCTAATTTATTAGCATTCCTCAGACCTCGTCAAAGGCGGTGGGCGCCCACTTGATGGGGCCCCTCGGGTGGCGAGCTGGATCCCCAAAGTGAAAATACTTCGCAACAGATCAAAAGGGGTTTTAAGAATCATCCTTGTAGATGTGCGAAAGAGATCGAATTGATCGAGTAGTACCAGTAAGCATACCTTACACCAAAAGTTATTGCACCATCATGAATCATGAATCTCGATCCAAAAGTGGTTTAAAGAACACTTTCTTTGAATGTTTTCACAAACATACTTTAAGTCATGGTTCGTTTTCCGCAATAGGGAACCTGTCGATGTGAAATATTTTTCTTTAATTACCGTAATCCAGAGGAAATCAGCTACCCTTAACCTGGAAAGGTTTAAGGAGAGTACCTAAAAAATATTTTTGAGGGTATTGGTTGGGCGGGGAAGGGGGAGGGATTAATCGTTAAATCTGAGTATTGGAGGTCACATTTTCAGTTACTCCGTTCCCCCTACTGCAGACATAAATAATGACCGGTTTCTTATTATTGGTTGATAAGTTTGACTTCTGTTGCTCTCCATATCTCTGAATATTGTGTCAGAATTTAGCCAGCTTGGTCGGGACTTTAGGCAGCCACTGTATTCCGTATCAGACGTACGACTCGGTGAAATTTTGAACACCAGCTGCGAAGAGTTTAACGTTACCTTCTTGAGGGAGGGGAAACGGATATTAAAGCCTAAACTGTGACGCACATAACCCTGATATTGCCAACAATTCCTTAAGATTCTGCCTTATCTTAACACTTACGAGCCCGCTTTCTGCCAACAAACAGTAAGATTGTGTACTGGGAGGAAGACTCATTTCTGTAAGCTTTGGCAGTGAGCACACACCATTATATAAAAGACGGCCGTTCTCCAGACTTGAATGATGGGAGGATGCCGGAAGCTTTCAGCGCAAGTTTGAGAAGCCAGCAGGAGAGACCGTTCTTAGGATGTGTGCTTCCCGATAAAAGGGTTCGGGAAACTTCTATTCAAAAGTTACAACAAATCGACAATTCCAGAAGAAAGGAAAAGAAGGAACTTCGACATCCACAGATTGCAATTGTTGGAACGAGGAAACTAACAGTTGCTGATAACAACATTCCAAACTCGAGAAAGTACTATTTAGATTGATTCGTGTTTGGCCGTTGGTTGGGGGGCTTGCAATGGTCTTGGACCAATTCTTCCATCTTTTACGCTGCGTCTAGATTAAAGATTTGTTGGTGCCATTGTGCTCCATCGTGTTCTGCCATTGCATCTCGAGAACACGGGACTCATCTCGTTTTGATGATACATGACGATTGCATTTTCCTTTTTTTCAGTAATACAACGCACTAGTTACTGGCTGAGCAATATCAACACTCAAACTTCAAAACTTGGTAAAAACAAGTATGTGGGGTAGGGGAAGAGGTTGTCCCCAAAAGTCGAAGTGTTTTTAGAAATTCTGACTGTTGAAAGTACCATTTTTGAGTCTAGAATTTTATTTTTGCTTATATACAGGGTTCTCCGAATCATCTAAATAATATCTGCAATATATTCTTTACGTAAACGTCTTTTGTATCGTGATTCACAGCAGCAAGACAGCGTTTAAGTCGGGAAATGCTCAGTTCATGCCAACACGTCGCTGCCTCTGACGCAGTGCAGGCAAGGGTTTTAAGATGGTTTATTGGGAAAACCGGAGATATAGAAAGTTAATAACGAGATATCGCATCTTACCACTTCCAAGCTTACACGGGCCCCTGGCGGTAGCTGTGGCCACTGATATCTTTGATAATACTTTGTCTTCAAAGCCGCACGAAGGTAAAGCATTAGCAGAGGTATTAGTAGCGGCAATACCGTTAGAGCCCCACGTAGCATTGGAAGAGGCAAGCTGCAATATCGCTAACTTTCTAATCTCTGGCAAAACTATGCAACAGTTAGAATTGAAATGACAGTTTCAAATTTTTATAAGCGCTTGTGTATTTATGTCGGGGAGGGAGGTATCGGAAGCCATGGGGTGGTTAGACGTTTTTTACTGTTGAAAGTGCCATTTTTGGGTTCAAAATTGTATTGCTCCTTTTGTTTGATCAGTGTTTTTTTTTCTGACACGTTGCTTGACAGGCCTAACAAAAACTCTTGAACCCTATCCACGGTGATAAATAACGAACGGTCCCAAATGAAGCCTAATAATTTTATTTTGTAGCACAATGAAATATGTACCATTATCTGTGGGAACTTTTTGCTCAAATCTGAATTGCTTGTTTGTTGTAACACAGTGTTTGTTGATGACGCGACTGTAGCTATCACCAGACGCTTCGAAAGACTTCCGTCAAGAACATATTCTTTACGTACACCCTGTTATTACCTTCCACCTTCAAAGTGAATGATTCCAGCAAATTTACCATCAGTAGATTTGGTCGACAGTGCCCGCATTGTCCAGTGCCGTGACCACAAATAGCTGTGAAAGTCTTTGCACCTGACGCCAATATCCCATGCACTGCCTCGATCGAACTGTACTTATCGAACAACAGCAGTTTCACGACATACCTATCGCTACGGCGCCATTACTGTTCCGTGTAAAAGAGGCCTAAAAAATGTCCACATCGATGGAGTAATTCTCCACACTCCAAATGATGGAAATGTTAAATTTCAACGAGTGGTATGGTGGCACAAAGCCAAAGACAGAAGTGAACTCGTCTAACTTTAGTCAGAATCCACAATGTCACATTACTGCCACTGCAACAGTCTACAAACGTTGGGACCTACGGGAACTTGAGAAAAACGTTTTAAAGCTTCTTTTTGTGCGTGTTATTACTTTTATCCATTTTGTTGTCATCGCATACAGAGCACGAACACCTAGCTGTCCCTGATGGAGCTTCTGTATACATTTTTGCTACGATGAATGTGACATCTCAAGAATTTAAAAGTGCAACAACCAGTTGTTCTATCCCTAAACGGATGATGTTGTTATTAGAACAAGACTGGAATGGGCTATTGACCAAACTGAGTCGGTAAGAATGAATAAAAATACGCACATGCAGGCTTCTGTTCATAACTCAGTTTTGTGCATGTTCCTTTATTTAACAGAATTATAACGAAGCAAAGACGAGCCTGGTTCCAAATCTGCACGATTTGTTTTCCCTCCAAGACGAAGCACAGACAGCAAATTCCTCTAGTCAAACCCCTGGTGGGTAGGGTTATACTATGAAAGTCGTTTCGTGGTGAAACTCAGGACCTGACCGGTGTGAAGTCGGGACAACACAATTGACTAGCCTGACCTCATCCTTGATAACAGCAACACGATGAACGAATGGTGCCATAGTTGTTGGTTCTGGGGTTGTTACTCGTGGTGTTGTTGATGGTATGCGTTCGGTTGTGTTAGGTCCGTTGCCTTGGCTGGTATTTCACCACTCATGGTCTTCCTGCATCCTACAGTAAAAATTAGAAAATCGGTGTGTACAAACAACAAAATAAAGCCGAAAAGCTTAACATTTTTGGCAGAATGGAAAATGTTGTAGTAAGGGGTATGGGTAAACCTTGATATTCAGGCCACACAATGAGGAATGGGAATATCCGCTTCCGGTCTTCCTGGATCCTGGGGGGTAAATTTAAGGATGCAGGAAGAGGGAACGGGGGGAGGGGGGAGGCTGTCGGCACAGTTTTCATTCCATGTTGCCCAGTAAAGTATTGCACTCAGGTATGCGGGAACCGGCTAGACCGGCGTATGTTACGTGTATGTTACGCCGGGGGTACCAGGGCTGGCTTTTTTTCTGAAGTCCAAATGGTGACGGTTAACATCCGTTCCATGCTGTTACGCCGGGGGTACAGCTAGTTTTAATTAATACCATATGTCTGGTTTTGTACTTGTTAAACATCATAAGTTTAATTTACTGATATTCGGCAGTGCATTCGATTAATTATTCAGCCGAATAATTCGGTGGTCGGCCTATTCGACCATTATTTGGCACAGGGTCGAATAATTAGGTATTCAAACGAGTGCATCAATTATTCGGTGCCAAATATTCGGTATTCGGTAAGTTGAGTATTCAGTTGTATATTCATATTCTTTATTCGTCAAGTTGAATTTTCGGTATTCGGCAAATTTTATATTCGGTGTATCCCTATTTCAATAAAGTGGTAAAGATGGCGATATGCTCAAACGATAGAGTACATTGAGCATGCTCATAAACTCATCGAAGAGCTCAGCACGATTTCCATAGCTCACCAAAGTAGCTCGTAAAGACACGGTGAATTTTGCCATCCCTCAGTTGGACGTCACTGATGAAGCATCGCCTCACCGCATCCAGGAGGCGGGTTTTCCGCTTAATCCACCAACTAAATAAAGTGGAGCTACAGTTTTACTTCGCTATAATTATTTATGTAAACGTAATTAACAATAATGGTGGAGACTGTCGTCACATAAAGTGTCCCATACCATCCCATTGAGTTAAAAGAAGGTAAGAAGTCACTCGATCATAAGTAATAAACATATTTATCGGCCGGTATTAAATTAAAGCTGCTTAGCAACGCTCGTGGCAACGCAGTTATGATGGTGAGCGTTAATGAGTGCATAGTTCTTACACCACTTGTTTCGGTGCGTTGGCCGCCATTTTGCTCCTCGATGCATCAACAAACTCTGCGTGCGCGTCACTTTGGGTGGTAGCGGGTGATTTTGGTCTAATCGGTCGCTGTGCTATTAGTTGCTCATTCAATCAGTTCTTCATTGCTTGCACTTCATGGTTTGAAAGCCCGAACTGCAAATACCTTCGGTCGATAATGCAGTCAACAATATGTTCATTGTTTTCCACCATTTTTACGTCCACGAGCACCGGGCCACAACTTTTCCTGAAGCACGAATCTGAGAACATTTTCTATTGTCTTTTGTCTGTTTTGTTCGTGTTTTTCAGGTTTTAACAGAGCTTTCTCGGTTGTTTATTTCTCCATTCTTAGCAAAGTCGTCTAAAACTTCTTCGTCAACGAGTCTGCGGTCTGGCAGGGAGTCTTTTTCTTTTGCTTCGCTGATCGTCAAGGGTCGATTGTGCTTTTCCTTTCATCCGGAAGCACTCAAGCGGTTTAGAAGGAGGAAAGAGAACACTCGGTTTCGTTTGCCGCCATTCGTGCTAATATTAGCAAGTGGCAGCGACGAAGCTCTGTCTGTTTACCGTTTTCTTTGTCCTTAACGAAGCGGCTTTGGCTATTGTTTCGACCTGCAGTTCGGTTCTAAATTACCGACAACTCTCCCGTAAGGCACGAAACAAAGAAACGGTCGTTAAGCGGAATTTGATTAAAAGTGAGTGACTGCTGGAACGAGCGTTGGGATTGTGCGGTTCTTATCCCTTCGTGTCAACACGAATCCCTGAACGTTCAAGTGTAAGAACGGGACGTTTTCTTTCAATACAACATCACTCAGAGGACCAAAACACAGCTACTAAGAAAATTATTGATAACAAGAGTCCAAAATACGAGTAAGAGTACGTCAACCACCTCATAAGTTAAATCGCATTTGCCGGCCACCTAACAAAAGTTTCGATTCATTTAATAAAAATTTGAATCATTCTCTGTGCATGACCAGAGTGTGAATGAAAATTTGGAAGCACTTTTCATTGTGCAACATACGGTTATGTATCAGAAGTCCCGTACCAGGTGCGTTACATCCTTAAGACTTCGATATGGGTTGCTAATAACAGCATACTCGTATATGTAGTCGCCTATGGCGAATCCGATGATGCTATCCAAATGACCTTGGAGGTCGTATTCAAGGTCATCCAATTTGTATCGTCTAACCTACGCAAGATAGGCATAAAGTAAATTACAAAGTAGCGGGGAATTGCGGTACTAGTACAACACAGGAAGCAGAACAAAAATCGCATGCAAAACAAGGAAGATATTGGCCGAAGAAGTAGGATGGTGCAGAGAAGCCATCCACGTGGGAGCAGGCACTACAGTCATAGATGAACCATCAAACAAAATAGTAACAAGGGTAACATTCTTGCCTGGGTTTGGTAATACTGTAATAAATGCTAGTGGCGGATTTAAGACATAGGCCTGGGTGGACAAACCCTGAAAGGCTTTTTTTCTTTTTTCTTTAGTTCTGCATTGAACAACCGACCGGCTTTTCCATGCTTGTATATCATGCACTCCATGCTCTGCGTGCACCAAAAGTTAATGCATGAGTTTCCGTACGTTTACCTAAACTAATGTACGCTTGGCTATGCTTTTACCAAAATTTAAACAATGGTTCATTGCTGCCACCATTCGATTGTGGAAAGTAACGCACGGTTACAACAATGGAAGAGTTGCTTCATTTTGGTAAAATCATGGCAAATCGTGCATTTACTTTTGGTATACGTAAGGCCCAGAGTGATGGAGCAGGATCTCATTTCCCTGGTTCACCTTAGATGCAATTCGTAATCGAGCAGCACTACTTCAACAAAAAAATAAAGAAGCTTTTAAGTCGCAACAATGGGCTCACTTATAAGTTTGTTAAACTGTGTTGTTTGGTAACAATGTGGTGCACCAACCTCTGTTGATTTCGTGACTTCGCCACTCGATCGACTTTGGCCACATTGTTACTGAACGTAATGGTTTAACTGACCGACTGGTTGACTTCGTCGGGCAGCACAAAGATGGAGCGCCTAGAGAAGATAGTTCATTACGGACTTCCGGTAGTATTGCTTTTATGAAGATGTACTGCAGGGTAGATTAGGACCGTGGTGTGACGACATATTCACCACTCCCGCCAAAAGAGCCCGAACAACCAATCAAAGCGCTGCAAGGAAGCACGTGACTAGTGGACTTGCACACAAACAACTGACGTCACGCAGTTCTGTGATCTGTGGATCCAACATGGCCGTGGCTCTCGATCCGATGAATCGACGCAACTCTGGACTAAGAAATTACTGAATACTCATTATGAAACGTAAACCGGACCGGTCCGAACGTAAAAATTGTCCTACCATTTATCATTCTTCTTTGGGGCAGAAGACCGGCTTCGGTTAACTCTCGCTGCAAATCCCTTTATACCGAAATGGCGGCGGCCGTAGTACTTTTTATTTGACTTCTGTTCAAGAAGTTACCATTCTCTGTATTTTTTTTATAGAATTTCCACGTACTGCGATGAAATGAAAGAACTCCTTAAAAGCAATTCCCTAACTTTCCAAATTGTTTCATTAGCTAAATTCTTATCATTGTGAGATTTCTGGCTGCTCTTCAATTTAAAACCACGAAAGCTACGACCATTAAATATTTACTCAGCAGTAGGATGCCAAAACTTAAAATTCTTCAGAAAGTGTGGATTGTTTGATCAACTTGGAACTCGGGCAAAATTGAATGATCAATGACAAAGCACTTTCTATTTATTTAACGACTGTTCTCACGTTGCCGTCGCCATTTTTTGTTGAGTGGGTGTATAAACAGCTGTTAGATAATAGTGAAATATTCTCCTCTGTTTTGTTCCCAAATGGTTCATTCCGCTTTTATCTCACGCGACACAGCTTTTCAGAAATCCGCTTTTTTTGTGGTGAAATGAAGCTCTGGCTGCGAGAAGATAAAGCACACTGTTTATATGAGAAGCAAATTTACGGACTCGTTTTAATAAAATAACTCATTTAAAAACTCGGCTCATCACAACCGGAAAGCATAATATAAAATTTAAAGCCGTCTTATGATGAAATGGTATTACGTGGATTTAATTTTCGAAAGTTCAGAATATTAAAGTTTTTTTTCCCCCAATGTGATGACTTACTTATCCATTCTAACTTCGTTTAAGCAAATTCCATTTTAGGCTTACACTAGGGAATAGATAGGGCTGGAGAAAATGAGATTCAGACATCGCAAGAAACTTCGATTTGAAATTCGGAAAGACAAGATTAGCACTAATTTAGTTTTAACCTAAACAAATAATCATTAAAATTTTTTATCTTTGTGTTTGTTATAGTTTCGTTTCCATTTTTCTCAGATTCCGATCACCTCGCCCGGTTAAAGGTCCAGTAACCGTTGCTAACCCCTCAACTCCCACCGACATGCTCAGATTGCGACATTCGATCACATTTCCTCTTGGCTCACAGCCATTGCTCTCTACCCAGAAACCCTCACAAAGCTCCCAATTTCATATTTTGACTTCCTTTTTCCCGTACAACACGAATATCTGGTTTTTAGGTGCTTAATTCAAACTCAGGTTTGCTGCCTGACATTTTGGTCCAGTTTCAGTTTTTTGAGATGGTTGTTTTAAGTCTGCCTGGAAAAAAAACCGTGCAGATGACCACACACCAAATCCCCTTTACAGGTGTGATGATCTGTGACGAGAATATTTAAACCCAAACTAGAGGGCACTTCCTAGCATTCTGTGTTGTAATGATGTTTCATGTGACGTCTTTGGTGACACATGACCAATGTAAAAGATCTGAACGCCCAGTACAGGCGCCCACAACCTTGCAACCTTTGGCTTGATGGTTTGTCACGTTTATTATGGACACTTCCCTTGTAACTATTCATAAATCGCTGTAAACTTATGTCCCCTGTCACTATTCATAAGTCGTTGTAAATTTACGTCCCCTGTAACTATTCATAAATATCTGTAAACTTACGTCCCCTATATAACTATTCATAAATCGCTGTAAACTTATGTCCCCTGTCACTATTCATAAGTCGTAGTAAATTAACGTCCCCTGTAATTATGCATAAATCTCTGTAAACGTACGTCTCCTGTTAAGTATTTATAAATCATTATAACCTTACGTCCCCTGTAAAACATATTACTTTGGCCACAAGGACGGATTAACATAGAGGGCACTTAACGCCCTAGCATTCTGTGTTGTGATGTTTCATGTAATGTCTTCAGTGTCACATGACCAGTGTAATAAAAGACCTAAACTCCCAGATACAGGCGTCCTCAACCTTGCAACCTTGACTCGAGAGTTTGTCACGTTTGTTAGGGATACGTCCCATGTAAAATACATTACACAACGAACCAGTAAAATCGGCAAAAATTTGATGCAGTAGTTCGCACTTAGGAAGGGAGTCTGTTGGTTTACTTTATGTAGTTTACCACCCAGAATAAGTTCTCATTTCTGCAGTGTCTCACTGCAAACGTATTTCTCATTTCTGTTGCTTTTCGGACTTAAATGATTAGTCAGACTGCCTGACCGGGAATTAAACCATCGAGACCAAACACTAAGCCATACTTTACCACTAATCGAGCCGATTTGCTTCTCCGTTTTGTTTATTCTTTATTTTACGCTTTATTGTGCGTTCCTTTTGGTGTGCAGCGCACAACAAGCGTCCCTCCAGTGCGATTGGAAAGTTTTTGCTTATATTAAGAATTATAGAGTTGGGGAGGAGAATTTGTAAATCTAAAAAGTTCCTATTGAAACGTGTTACATTCATTCCTATTAGTTCCGTCCGAGTTTTCAGGGGCGCCACGCATTCCATATGGCAATTTTACTCATTTTTTAGCCCAATTCTAAAGTAAACTAAATTACAACTAAACTAAACTAAATAATAATTAAATACAAGCTAGTTTAGTTTAGTTTAGTTTTAGGCTGAAAACTGAGAAATTCCCACATAAAACTCATGGCGCCCTCTATAAACTTAGACGGAACTAATAGGAATGAATCTAAGACGTTACAGAAAGGGTCTCAGTCACAAATTCTCTTCCCCAACCCTAGAAATTCTTGCTTATATGTATATGTGTGTGTTAAAATGCTGCCTATGGCCATTTCTTTTTTTAATGGGTTAGTGGTAGGTCATCGACCTTTGGTCTCAAAGGTAGAGGGTTCAATTCCCGCTCAGTCAGTCTGACGTTTAGCCCAAAAGGCAACGACGGTAGGTTTGCATCTATTTATTTACCACTAAACAAGGCTATCTGGCTTGCCATCCTGTTTATTTGTTGACACTGGACTCGGGCAAAATTAGAAGCGAAAACCCAAAACCCGAACACGTTAATTGCATAACTTACAATACAGCTTAAGCCTACCATATTCATCTATTTTTGTAAATAAATTTTGTTAGCACCTTATGCCATGTGAAGCAAACTAATGCGCGTGTAGACGAAGCGGTTCAATATTGAAACTGATTAGAAAGGGGAGGGCCAAAGCCGAGGATTCCAACTGGCAACCTCTAATCACTGCTGGCGGCCAAAGTGAGGCCCGAATAGGTAAAAACAGAAGCGAATAAATGCTCTCGCTTTGTAATCCACGGTTTGCACAAGGCCGTCTGGGAGAGAAGATGCAGATTTCAGCTTCTGGCTCCAAGCCAGTTGATTAAACATCGCCAAAATCTTAATTTACTAAGGGCGTGTTTACGCAGCGACTCGCCTTTGCATTCTCTCAGTTACAAGCTAGAAATTATCTGAAATTCCAACATGGCGGCGAATTTAGCCCTGCTAGCTAACAACGAAACGAGTCAATAATAAATTGACTTCAGAAGCGATTGGGAAAATTGTTTCGTCAGGAGGAATTCTTTATCTTCCTGCCACGAATTATAAGACTGCAAGCATTTTCTCACACGATGTCGGACTTAGCTAATCCAGGAAGGGTAGTTACCAATACCATGGCAACGAAAGATATGCTACCGCGATTAAATTTCAGCTGCGACAATGCAAAGGCGAGTCATTGGGTAAACGCGCCCTAAAAGTCCTTAACTTTCTGGCCCGCGCGAGAAACAAGACAAGACACGTGATTTCGGGGGACAACATAGTCGGGGGACAAGCCACGTGATTTCTACTTCACTCAGCCTTGGTTCGAGAAACTAAATGCCTTCGTCATTTTAAGTGACAAATGCTTGGTCTATTTGCAGCGCAAAGGATATTTTTCACACACGTTTATTAAGTAAAAACCTTAGCAGGGAAATTTTTAACGTACGGTTTCCGTCAAAGTAAAAACGGCCACAAGTTCGACAACTGGCCGTATGGGGTCTTTCATCATGCCGCTCTGATAAGAATAGCCACTGAAGGAGGCTGGTAGTGTCCTACACTACCCTGGTAAGTAGTGACCGGTAAAGACTTTGTCAATAACTAAATACAGATGCAAACCTATTTACGTTGCCTTTTGGACTTATATGTCAGACTGCCTGAGCGGGGAATCGAACCCAGGACCTTTGGAACCAAAGGCCAAGGTCCTTTTTGTAGATCAATTAGGATTAAACCCACATATTTACCATCATTTAGGGCACCTATGATGACCTCATTAAAAAAAATTTAAGGCTTAAGTGGTTCCTTTATGTTTTAGGAACCCATAATGTTTATCATTAATTACTTTGTATTTTTCCAAAAATTTTGTTATTCTAGCCGCAAAAAATTTCTCGATGTCTTTATTTATAGAGGAAGAATAGAAATTGGTCTATAGTTTTCATAATTTGTTTTACATCCTTTTTTGTAAATTGGTCTTATAATTTGTATTTTCAATTTTTCTGGCCAGATTTCCATACCAATTATTACTCCAATTAAAATTTTTATGAATATGGAAGAGTTTTTTTCAGTCTTTTTAAACAAGTAAAGATAAAAACTTTCAAGCAGTCAAGCACGACTTTGTCAATCAGTGATGGTCGTTGTACTACCCGTTCCAGTCTTACTCGGACCGGATTAACTCCTTCAGGCAACTGGTATGATCTCTGTCACTGATCTAGCAATCAAAATTGTAATGCAAGAGTTATGTGCGATTTCGTTTAATATGTGTATTGCATGGTTTAAAAATAATAACTCCTGCACACAGGG
Organism: Lithobius niger; assembly: GCA_023313725.1. Lineage (NCBI taxonomy): Eukaryota > Metazoa > Arthropoda > Chilopoda > Lithobiomorpha > Lithobiidae > Lithobius > Lithobius niger. The sequence goes on along the minus strand of JAHWFP010185624.1, from coordinate 668 downwards.
CCGGGCCAAGGCCAGCGAATCTGGAGGGGCAAAGCATAATTTGACGCCCCCTGTCAGGTTTGTGCCCCCTCCCCCACCAATAACTTATACTCTTAAAAAAAATGATGACTTATTTGGATGGGTGCCAGACAGTTCGAACCAGAACCAGAAAATTTAGTCTCAGCAAAAAGTTTGGTACCAAAGTAAAAAAAAAAAAAGGATACATCTGCGACAATTTGGTCCCAAGTTATGTCGTCTTAAGCTTAGAAATGTTGGTGATATTTGGTGCAATATAGATTTAAGAGCACACCCAAAGTTTCACTCTTCAAGTCCGGCAGTGAGTTTCCGGCAGTTTTGACTGGCATGGTTTTAGGATGTTTCTAGTTCCCGTGCGAAGTTCAGCACCCCCGTTCCCCTCCCCCGGGTTCTGGTTGCACTGACGTGGCAGATATGCAAGCAATAACGCAATGAAAGTAGATCATGGAGCTCAACTTATTTGCATTTGCAGGGAGTTCATTTTTTTCTTGAAAGACCGAATTTTCGTACGAGTTATATTTTAAACACAACTGAATTATCGCACTATTAGTTTAATTTTGGAACCGAATTGTATGGGAGAGAAATGTCGAAAATATATTTGAATGGCTTCACATCACGGAAGCATTTTCGGCTGCCCCCCCCCCTCCTCTCCC
>JAHWFP010185623.1:0-10425 GCA_023313725.1 Lithobius niger | reverse complement strand
ACAGTAGCTACCTGACAGTTACAATAGCAATGGGGCTTGGATCGACTACACGCCGTTTGATAATACCCTATCGTATATGGTATATGCCCTATCGTAAGAATAATTTACTCAGGAACACGTTATCTCAACAGTGGAATGAAGAAGTCTTGTTTGCTGGGACAATTCGGATAAACACACACAGGTGAGTTGTCCAGTCAATAGACTGATTTCCTCTTTTGGCTCCTGCTTAAGAAGATTTTCACTCATGACACGACTAAAAATCGGGTTGGGAGGGTAAGTTGGCTCGTGTGACAGGGGAAGGCGACTTGAGTTGGAAGTAATTAAAGAGTCGTCCAGACTCGATGGACATGCTAGGCTGCCAGTCCTCCGGTGGTACCAACATGACCGATAGAGACCAGTGGTGAACGCATACCACGCATTCCAGAAAACGGGGTGAAGTTGGACAGTTGTAAAGAGAGCAAGCCATATGAGGTGTTTGTTGACCCTGAGGGCAATCGGGAGTGGACGAAATCTGCCCGTGTGACAACCAACTCCAGACACGACAAAATGTTGGGGGAAATCACTTCAGCCCTTAGGACAATCGTGTCGTGAGTGAAAATCTTTTCGTCTGACATGGGCTTTACAGACACAAGTTGGGAGTCTCAATTGTGGGAACCGGTCTACAACGGGTTATCAATACCTGTTCAGATTACAGCAAACAGCGGTAGCTACGGCAAGAAGAACTAATTCAAACCATTCAAAAACAGATTATTTTGTGGAGCTTGAGAGAAATGGTAAAAGTAGGCTGCTCCTGGACGCAGTTAGGACTCCACAAATTCATCATGGCGGAGAAATAAAGGTCAGTGGTGTTTGCGTGTTGATCTCCAAGATGGCGGCATGTCAGGCTGCGGTTGTGAATTTGCGTGTATTGTAATCATGTATATCGAGCGTTTTTGTAAGTATTGTGGGTTTTTTTAGGCTGTCAGGTGCGAGTGTTTGTGGTTTTTAGTATATATCATTGGTTTTATTTTGTAGGTGAGCAAGAAAGTTACATACTTTCGAATATTAAAATTGTTGTGCCATGATGAATTTGTGGAGTCCTAACTGCGTCCAGGAGCAGCCTACTTTTACCATTTAATTCAAACCAGGTTGAGGCATGCATAGATGGACGAATGATCGATGCAATTGTAAGAGAGTTGGCAAACTGTACTCAGCTGACTGATGTAAACAAACAAACAAATCCAACTCGAGTGCTATTCAACCCCGCACTCGGAAACAATGACAATTTGATACAAATGCAAGGTACGTCAAACACTAGGAAGCTACGGGAGCAACATGAGGATACTGCAGCACAGAAGAGTATGAATGAAATTCATACACCCACAATTATAACTCGATCATGATCGCCACATGCACATCTGGATGTGCTTCGGTCGGGTATGGAACGTAGTGTAAACAGGGATAAAATATATGTGTATACGGGCATAATAATCCCTGGATACAAGCCTCCAAAGGCGACTATACCGAAATTTAGTGGTTATGCAGATGTAAAAACACCTTAAGAACATTTGTAGGCTTTCGAAAAGCACGGGGCACAATCTTTCGGACTGCCATACAATTATATGTGATTCTTCCCTTTCACTGGCGTAACGCTGGTGGAAATTCATAGGGCCTTTTGATGTCTGGCAGGAGTTTGTAAAGGCATTCAATAACGAAGTCGAGGGAGTGTATGAACAACAACAAAATGGTGAAGGGACCTGTGGTGCCTCGTGCGCATGTCGATTGTGGCATGTCAAAGATCCTAGATTTTTCGCTTCGATTTCTCCAGCTAAATTGTTCCTCTCATCTTGGGGCAGATAACCCAGTTTATGTTCGTGCTCCTCCCTAAAAAAAAAAAAACAACAACAAAATACTGAAACTCTGCCTTTAATAGTGCTGAGGTTGATTGGTATACCTGAATTTATGCTCCCTTAACCCCAAAACAGGCAAAAGGCATGTTTCATGGTTAATCTACAGCTATCTGCAAAATTTCAGCTCTATTCACCGTATGGAAGAATTTATTTTAGTGAAGCTAGTAGTAGTAGCTAGTAGCAGTAATTAGGCAAATATCAGTGTTATTCACATCGTTTATTCACATCGTTAAGCTGTTATTAATAAAGACTTTTGTGTTGTGAGGCAACCAAAGTCTCCCGATCACACGAAGTTTCAGCCTTTTCAGTCGCATTGTTATTTATCCTCAGATGCTTGAAAACAGCCAAACTGCCTTCACCGTAAAAAACACAAGTGTCTAGTGGTTGCCATGCTCATTGCTCATATAAATTTTGTCTGGTTAGGACGAACGTTAATGTTATCATTGAATCTTGGGCGGGGGAATCACTAGCGTGTGTCTTAATAACTAGAAATTAATATGAGATAATCACGGTATGAGATAATTGAGATGGATGCTGTGCGAGGTAAATTGTCACAGTAAAACAGCGTTCAAAAGGCCCTGGCCCTTGTTAATATCTGCGCTTTAGCTATAAATGTTGAAAAACGGTTCACTGGTTAAATAGCTCACTGCAAATCAAAATTTTCCTACCAAAAAAAACCATCAACAAGAATATTGTAGTCACATTAAAAAAAAACGTTCAAAAGGCCCTAGGCCTTGTTCCTGCCTGCGTTTTAAACTAACAAAGTTGGAAACCAGTTCTCTAGGTGAGAGCAAAATTTTCCCATCAAGAAGAACAACAAGAACATTGTAGTCACATTAAAATAGCGTTCCAAAGGCCCTATTCTTTGTCATACCTATGCTTTAAGCCACAAAATCTGCAAAAGCATGTGAGAGCAAAATTTCCCCAACAAGAAGAAGAACTACAACAATATTGTAGTCACATTAAAATAGTGTTCAAACTGTTCTGGTAGCTGTTAATCCCTACATTTTAAGCTATAAAAAATGAAAATCAGTTCATTGGCTTGATCTCTAAGTAAAATTCCCCTGGCAAGAACAAGACCAACCACAAGAATATTGTAATCCTATTAAGATAGCATTCAAAAGGCCCTGGCTGCTATTAATCCCTACATTTTAAGGTAAAACAATTGAAAATCTGCTCATTGGTTCGATCTCTAGGTAAGAGAAAAATTTTCCCAACAAGAAGAAGAACAACAACAAAATATTGTAGTCACATTAAGATAGCAATCAAAAAGCCCATAGGCCTTGTTCATAGCTACGTTAAACTAAAACTTGAAAATCAGTTCGTGGTTCAATCTCCAGCTGAGGACAAACAAAAAGTCCCAACAACAACAACAACAAGAAATGGTCATGCTGTGAAGGTTAGATCGTTTTCATGACATTTTTTAATGCACGGAAATAGTTCTGACAGGTCGACCTCAAATACCAAATTGTGTTGGTCTGTATCAATTCTGTGTGTACGGTAGCTATATGGTTTCAAATTTTGACGTTTAAGATGGAAGTTCATGCTGGAGGTCTTTGCAAGACTCTCAGCCTGAACTTCCATGTTAAACGTCAAACTTTGAAACCGTATAGTTAGCTGTCGCGGTCCTTTAAGTTGCCTGTCATTCACATCCGAGCAATGTAATTCATTTCCAGGTTGTCAACCACATCAAGGCCAACCAGTCAGTCTTACAATACATGGTTTAGTGACCTTTCCAGGCTTGCAACTAGAGAGGCTTCAGTGGCGTAAATAACTGGGACGCCCGGGGGGGGGGGGGCTGCAGGAGGAGAGCAAGCGTCCTCCAAAAACGATTTATCTATTTATTGGCTATTTTCTTCAAACCTTTTTATGTGAAACCGTTCATTACGCAAAGAAAAAAATCGTACAATATAATTAAAGTGGTCAGACATTTTATAGTAAGGGGCATAAAAGGTGGGGGGGGGGCATAAAATTTGCCCCCATACAAAAAAATATTTATTTACACTTTTGATTGCATACGATTATGAATTTGTTTTCATTTTTAGCACACTTTTTTTTATGTGTACTTTTCTGTAGGGCAAAAACCGTGACAAAAATAGCCCCCAAAATTAGTTGGAGGTATATAAACCAGAAATTTGCGAACTTGTTAAAGTGTCAAGAGATCTATTTGTGCTTTAACTTCAGATACCCCCCCCCCCCCCAACAGGGCAATAATTCGCAAGACAAAAAGTCCCACAGGATTTAATTTTCGGCCAAATTTAAAACTTGTTCATAACAATAAGACATTAAAATCGAGAAGCCAAATAACTCACATGTCAAGTACCATCCGCCATCATGGTATTTGTCCAAACAACAGATAACAGCAACACACGTAATAAGTTGGCGGATGGTTCTTGACTTGTGAGGAATTAGGCTCCTCAATTTTAATGCCTCTTAGTGTGAAGAAGCCATGAAAGTTATAAATTTGGCCGAAAATTAAATTCTGTGTCTTCTTTTGTCCCTTGCGAATTACTGCCCTGTCAGGGGGTATCTAAAATTAAAGCGTAAATAGATGTCTTGACACTTAAAAAGTCGGCAAATTTCTGGTTTACATGCCTCCAACTTTTAGCATTCCGACATCCCCGGCAGCTCCGGTATTTCCCTAAACAAGCTACGGACGAAAAATGGCTGATGATTTCAGGGCATTCAATTAGGGATGTGCTCATGTTGGCGAGCCTTGTGAAAAGCATCAACTAGTGTTGGGAGCACTCGGCAGGGCTGACTACGTTAGTATACTGGCTACAGCTGGAGGAGTCTACCAAATTGAACTGGATGAAGCAAAGAAGAACATAATGCCTTTCACTGTTTTGAAGAACCATTTTGCTTTACAGTGCTGTGGAAGGAATGCTTAAAGGGCAATTACATCCATTTTGACATGCATGTTTGACTTTTGGATCACTTACACAATAACTAAATACAAGAATTGCGGTAAGAATACGTTACTTACGTCCGATATAACAATTTAATTACTGCATCACCAAAACACGACACGGAGATCGCCATTGTTTTGCTGGAACGCTCTGAAATTAATGCCGACAGATGTCACTTTTCATTCAATGATAATAATAAAAAAAAACATGGCAGGACAGTTTAACCCAAAGCCAATAAAAAAAAAGTTCACATGAGCATTAACTGATCCAATATGATCAAAACTAAATTAAAAATTCTAACCCAACAATAAAAACTTAGCTTGCTATGTAATATTCTGGCCGCTTCAAGAACTCGGTGAAGTTGGACAAATTTTACAACCGCTTAAAAGTGTTAACTGAGGAGGCTGAAACCGTCTCGTAAGTCAGTGAATTCCATGCTGGGATTACTCTTGCAGCAAAGAAATTTTGTCTACAGTTTAATATCGCTTTTGGGAGCATGAGTTTGAATTTGTGGCCCCTTGTCCAGGTTATTGGACTAATTTCAACGTTGCAGATACTTACATGTGTGGGATATGCATCAGTCATACAGGAATTATTTTTCATGTACTATGAATATTTGTTAAACTGTATACTGTACTTACCTGCATGATATGTTTCATTTGTGTTGCACGTATGTTAAAACAAACGCAATAACTGATCAAGTACAAAAACACTTCTTGCATGATTTGTGTAAAATGTATGGTGTTTTTTGTGCATTTACGATTTGTGTTAAACCCGACTGCTATCTTGTTTTTTCTTTTTGTATTTAGTGTGTTTTATTATGTTAGGAGATTACTTGCAAGAATGTAAAACTTACCTGGGCATTACCAAAGTTTATACATACTTACCTGTGACAGTTACGTGTTCATTCCTGTTACAAGCACTGCATGCATAACTGATGCCTTTGCTGTTTGTCATGTTTTGTGTTTATTCTTGTTTCATGTTACGTTCAATAAATGACGTCTTGTAGTTAAAGAGTGACCGGAGTGGTAAATGAGTGGAGGAATAGGAATTGTGCTAAGATGGCATGAAAGGGAGTTAGGTCAAACTAGGAGGGTAATCTAAATTAACTTTTATTTTGTGCAGTAAATTTTTAGGGGAGGTGGGTGCAACGGTACCATTAGCGTTTAGGCAGTGGCGTTACTATTTGTAGCTTTTATTCCAACATGCTGGCGAGGTGGCAGGCTGGGGTAATTTGGAAACGTCATTTGTTTGGACATTGGCGTCTCTAGAATGCCGTCAGTCCCCAACCAGTAGACACTTTGGCGGAAAAGTATTGCATAAAGATGACATGTGCAAGTTCCAGATATCTTTTGTTATGCTCACGGCTTCTTTTTCTGCAAAACGAATTGCAGACCATCTTTCGCAAAAGGGAGAGTTTCCCCGTACCTTGTTAGACGCTCTTTTCGGACTTTCATCAGCCATTCCCCGTTCTTAGAAGTAGCTTGGGCGCAAGGTTTGGGTGCCAGTTCGTGGCACAAACAGGGCTATGTGTGCCATAAGCCCCATTTCAAAAGGCTTGCATTACCCACGCACTTTGCTTCTAGTCTAGTTAACTCTTAGTCAACATCAATCTCGACTAGTTAGGACACCACACACTCCTACACATATAAATTCTAGATGCCTATTTTGGAATCATTACGGAAAGGAATGATGTCATAGCATTTTACTTTCATATTGACATTGTTCATGCCATCGATGGTGCAGCATTCTTGCCAGCCTAACTAAACCTCTAAGATGGCCACAACTACGCTGCGCTACAAGCGTCAGACCTAAATACCTGGACTCAGTATTTACATTAATATTTTAATCCCTCACAGCCTTATGGCTTGAAAATTGAGCAACAAACATCATTGAACAACTTATTAACTACAGCTGCCACGAATAGTACAACTGCCTACAATAATCAAAATCAAATAGAGTCAATTAGGAATCGAGCTGACACCAGTGCCGCAGCTCATCTTTTTCAAACGAGGGGTGGAATGCAAGGGTGAAATGTAGCCCCCCCCCCCCTCCACCCACAAAAAAAACTTCACAATTTTGGGTTCACGGTTTGGGCTCCCTTATCTCCTTGGCCCAGGTGCCTTGCAATCCTATGCATCCCTCTTAATTGCGGCAATGGCTAACAAATGCTAAATCTAGACACTCCCTAATGCGTTTCTATCAGGTAACAGGCATTTGGGAAAAAGCATGGATAGATGGAATATGGACATCAGTATTAATGGCTTCACAGTACTAAATTCGTATCGCTCCGGGCACGTGCTGGGCCCATGCAAGCCCAAGTCAGCTCGTACCGGATTTCATGCTGAAAAATGTTTTACAGCCGTCTTTGCTCCATCTTTGACAGATTTCACACTAATAAATTCGTCTCGCGCATGGCACGTGTTCACCATTTCACACTTATTTGCGAGTCAGCTTGTCCGCCACGGCAAAGCGTGCTGGCGTGCGCCAGGGAATAATCCTCAAGTTTTATCCTTCTACCGCACGAATTACCTTTCTTCTTCGTGCTGCTCCCTTATGATTGTGGGATAATGACTGCACGACTCACCTCTCCCGGTAGATGGAGCAAACATGGCCGCTAAGAATTATTAAATGAGAAATCCGAAACGAGCTGCTCAGTGCCGGCTCTCATCTGGCGTGCGTCGGCATGCGCCCAGCGCAAGACGAATTTTGTAGTGTGAAATCCTTATCCCACAACAAGAGGAATGCATAGGGGAACAGCAAGAGGAAGAAAGGTCTTTTGTTCTGGCGGAAAGATAATACGCTAGGATTACCTGTGGCCCTCTTTGACGTGCCAGCGGCGTGCGCGGCAAGACGTATTTAGCAGTGTGAAATCATTATTTGTATTTTTAATGCTCCTTTTCTTTTACAAGCAAAAAAGAAAGGGCGGACGATGGACATGCATGTGCTAATCCAGACTGTATTAGTGACAATAAAAAGGAATCGATGAAAAGCCAACAAATTAACTGAACAAAAAAAATATAAAGAAAGCACCAGAGCTCGTATCCCCATGGAACTCACAACTGTAAAGATACACAAATAAAGGATTAGAATTCACTCGAACGAAATTAACTTTAACTTACTCCAATTCCAGGTAAAAAGGACTGTGGTACCAAACACCATGCACGCGTGTATATGTAAATCACTAATCAAACAAACAAAATGGTTGTATATTTCCATACTGAAAATACAAACATGTGCACACAACTAAAACTAAACCCACAAACACTACTTACATCACAGACCCGCACACAACATATCGCCCATAAAAATGAAAAATAATAAATACACACATAAAATGAACACACAATCAGTTGCCGGAACTAGAACTGAAACGGAAACCGACGAACAAACAAAACAATCTCCCTTAGCAAGAACGACGTTTCTCGTCCTGGTCATGGTGGAGGGAGATCTTTGTCGAGCTCTAAGGGACGCCATTACCCAACGGGAGACCACCACTACTTAGCAGAGTCGTGAATAAAGTAGTACATTGCTCTAGAACCGCTTGCTGGCGAGGAAGTTGATCATGGAGACCAAAGCTGATACCCGTGGAGAGGCCACCATTCTTGCTGGGCTAGGGCGTTAGTAACGACGGCTTGTAGAAGAAACAGTCTGGAATTATATCCTCAACAATCTTCAATAGATCTGGAAGGGGAATCTCCGATGGGTCAGGATCGTCCGCAAAGGGCGTGGCAAAGTGGGCGTGATGAGACGAGAGATCGTTGGATGTGACGGAACATGAGGCGTGGTCCCATGAAACGGAGCCTGAACAGTCCGAATCGGCCGGTGGGACTGAATGCGATGGTCGTGGAAGGTGGACTGACTGGAAAGCTGATGAAGCTTCAACTGGACGAGACGGTTCCAGAGTGTCCCAAGAAGATAACTTGGTGTTCTTGACTGAGGAGGTAACTCTATCCTGTGTGTATTGGGCCGACGGGGCCAGCTGTGGTGGAGATGGGCGCTTGCACTTGAAAGACCGGAGCACCGATCCATAAGCTGATAGACCCTTTCCTTGGAAAGTGGTTCAGGTGGCGCTCGGCGACTTGGTACTGTGACGTGGTCGAGTGCCAAGACGAGCGCAACGAGAGGTCAACCAGATCCTCGCTGGGGCGAGGAAGCATGCGCTTCTTGGCTGAACGGCGAGCCTTGACTTGGAGCTTTAGACAAGCATAGGCCTCCTTCGCCTTAAAGAGGTCTTCTCGAAGTGTCCGTAAATCAGGTCTGGGTTGAGTCTGGCCGCACTGGATCAGGGCGTGGTGGATGTGTCGAGTGTGGGCCTGACTGATGCAGATGGGCCCCCAGGAGAGGCACCAGGAGACTGGTAGTTGGGCGAAAGGGCCCGGGCGGCAGAGGATCTAGACGGGCCGCGAACAGGGTTGAAAATCCGGGCAACGGAGGGTCTTCTGCCAAAAGTTCGGCTGATGAAGGTGGCGGAGTGGCCACCCTGGCCGATGGTTCCCTAGGGCCACCCTTGGCGCGAGACATTGTAGGGCGCAGTAGTTATAATCCTGGAGCAGAAACTGCACGTCCGACAGGGTCAAGACATAAAGAAGAAAAGATGAAGCATCAACCGTTGACGGCATTTTTATAAACGGAGGCACGACGCTGGAAAGGCTCCAAAAACTTTAATCTCTAGATCAAACAGCAAAGCAGGAGAATGCTAAAAGTTCAGGTAAAGGATATTTTCGTGGCACATACAAACAAGACTTGTTCACTGGAATTGGAGTTCAAAATAAAGTTCGCTTCGTTCGAATGAACTTTAATCTGTTTTCTATTATTTGTGTACCTTCACAGATAACGGCGAGTTCCACGATGTGGGGGAGACATTTTTCTCAGTTAATTTTATTTTAATAATTCGCCTGTTTTTTTTTTCCTTGGGCGAAGCACCTCCCTCCTTCCCCTCCCCCTCCCCCCTTCCCGGGGTCGGTTTTTCCTTTGGTCTTTTTTTGTGTGCATGTAGAGAATGTCCCTTCACTAAAATTGCTGTGGGACGTAACGAACACGCCTCGGTCTACTATCTGCACGAAGCTTGCTGTAGTGATCGTATCTATCTCTCGTCGTCATGGTAACAATAAACAAACGTAGCTTAAAGGCGATAGCGGAATTTCACAAGGAGGCAAATATTCGCGCCATTTTTTTTTTTTTTTGTATGTCTAACCTTGGAGAAGTCACTCGAAAGGAACGAGCTGGAGCGGATGTGCTGTCAGAGGCAGAGGGCGCTGAAGCAGCTGCCAACGCTCTCCCTACCGCACCTACTCCTCGCCCCTCGTCGCTATAGCAACCGATAGACAAGCTGCCATCATGGTTTTTCGCGCCCGCAGAGCAAAACCACTTGTGTTTGTTCGCTGGGGCCGGCGTCGAAACACAAAGGTGGTCGACGAACAAAGAAAATGGCGGACGTCGACGGGAAATTCCATGAGTAACTGGGAAAACATATTAGGTGTCCTGTTGCATCATTTCCCATCCATTTAATTGCGTAAAACTGAAAGCTAGGCGTAACACATCTATTCTACTAAAAATCTTTAAGAAAAAATAAATAAACAAATAAAACGGCTGAGGTAAAAAGCGGAAGATGTAAAAGCTCACTC
>JAHWFP010185622.1:55254-69745 GCA_023313725.1 Lithobius niger | reverse complement strand
CTACCACGCGATTAGCAAAGAAAAACTTTCTACAATCACGCCTTGCCTGAGCAACAAGCAGCTTTTTTGAGTGGCCACGTGTTCGGTCACCTTCACGCAAGGTAAAAAAACAATCAGCTGGGAGATCAACGTGACCACACAGGATTTGAAAAGTTAAAGTTAAGTCAGCCACAAGACGGCGATATTCCAATGATTCCAGCTTAAGGACTGCCAAACGTTCAGCGTAGGATTTATTTTTCATCCTAAACAAGTATTTGGTGAAATTTCGCTGAACAGATTCAACATTATCAATATCTCCCAATAAATGCGGAGACCAAACAGAACTTGCATATTCCAGGATTGGTCGCACAAACACCTTAAAAGCCCAGGTTAATAATTTAACATCACCCGATGTGAAAGTACGTCGAATCATAGCCAAACGTTGCCTTGCTTGATTAACGATTTTGTTACAATGAGTGGTAAATTTTAAATCTGAGCTAAACCACACGCCCAAATCCTTAATAGGATTTACAACGGGCAGCTGCTGGTTTGACAGAATATACGGGGTACCAGGATTTTTAAATCCAGTTCGAAAGATAGAACATTTTCTTTCAGAAATAGGCAACTGCCATTTGAACGCCCACTCGTTAATGCTAACAAGAGTATTTATTAACTCATTTTTTTCGTGATCAGTTTTCACTCTGGAGTGTGTCTTAACATCATCTGCAAACTTATTTAAAGCAACAGAATCTGCAGTAGAAGTCATGTCGTTAAGGTATAAAATAAAAAAGAGAGGACCCAGGATGGATCCTTGTGGGACACCACTAATTACACTGACGTCATCTGAATTTGATGTGCCAACAACCACGCATTGGGTAAGTCCAATTAAAAAATCACTAATCCATGCAAAGAGTTTTCCACTAAAGCCATACCAATTCAGCTTTGCAAGCAATTTTGAATGGACAACAGAGTCAAAAGCCTTCGCAAAATCAATCAAAATAACATCCACAGGGATGCCAGAATCCATAGATTCTGTCCAGTCATCGAGAACCTTGAGTAACTGTAGGCTTGTTGATTTTCTCGCAACAAAACCAAACTGATCATTGCGTAGAATATTTTGCGAGTTTATGAAAGTTAACATTTTACATCGAATAATTTTTTCCATTATTTTACAAGGAACACACGTGAGGGATATAGGTCGATAATTTGCGGGATCAGCCGAATTTCCTTTCTTGAAAATAGGTACAACACGTGCTGTTTTCCAAATTGCAGGCAAGGTACCACAATTAAACGACAGATTGAAAAGATAAGTTAAGGGTATATAAATTTCATTTAGTAGTTCCTTGTAAAAGTGGGCAGAGAAACCATCAGGTCCAATTGCATGACTGTTCTTTAATGAGTTTAAGGTCTTTTTAACTTCATCAGGATGAAAATTCACATCATCACAGCAAGACTTGATTGCCTGGAAGGGCTGCATTGGTATAATACCATTGTCATTCGTAAAATTTGAAGAAAAAACTTTGTTTAGAGCCTGAGCTTTGTCAAAGTTTTCAGTTAACAGTACACCATTAGAATGAAGAGGAGGCAGCGAATGTGTTATACGAGTTTTCTTTTTTACATACCGGGTTTTCTTTTTTACATGCACGGGTCATTCTTGGGGAAGGGTGGTGGAGTGATTCTTCTAAGGGTCTTGATTCGTATGGGTTAGGATTCTTATTGGGTTCTGGTTCTTAAGGGGTCATGCTACTTGGTTAATAAGAGTCAAGGGGTAGGATTCCTAAAGAGGGAACAATTTGTGTATGCATGGGTGGGGGGGGGGGGGGGCTGTGGAGGACTGAAGTTTCTGCAGTGGAGCACGTAAAGAAAAATCTGTCAAAATATTAAGTAATTAATGTCTACATAATAAGTATTTCATCTGAACAGGTTTGACAAAATATAGGGGGGTAAATTCTTGTTGGGAGGGGAATGGGTTGGACCCGACGTGAGGGTAGTTCTGGGGGTGGAGGGGGTGGAGGTAGGACAGGGCTCGTTGGGCGATTCTTCAAAGGGTCCTGATTCTTGTAGGTCATGATTCTTGTGGTGTTGTGCTTCTTAAGGGGTCATGCTACTTAAACCATATCACTTAAGGGGCATGATTCCTGAAAGTTGATTTTTGTGTGGGGTGAACATTGAAGTTCTTGCAGAGGAGCAATTCAAATATTCCTTCGTGCAGGCTAAAATTGGGCTTTGTTTTCTTTTTATTATAAAGGAAGATTTTTCAAAAAATATTACGTAATTAATGTAATAGAAAAAGTATTTAATCTGCACAGGTATATGACAAAATAATGGAGGGCAAATTCTTGTTGGGGGGGGGGGTGGAGGGGGGGGGAATGGGTTACATGAGGGTTGGTGGAGTGATGCTTCAAAGAGTCACGATTCTTATAGGGCTGTGCTTCTTAGGGGGTCATGCTGCTTGGTTACCATGAGGCGACGGGCATGATTCCTAAAGAGGGAACGATTTTTGAGGGTTGGGGGGGGAGGGTTGAGACATTAAAGTTCTTACAGAGGAGCGATGCAAATATTCCTTCGTCTAGGCTAAAATTGGGCTGTATTTTTTATTATAAAGAAAAATCTTAAAAAAATTATTACGTAATTAATGTATTAGAGTAAGTATTTAATCCGAAAAGGTTTTTGACAAAATATAGGAGGGTAATTTCTTGTGGGGGAGGGGAATGGGTTACGTGAGGGTAGTTCTGGGGGAAAGGGGTGGGGAGGAGAGGGAATGACTCATCGGTGGTCATGATTCTTGGCGGTTTTGAATCTTAGAGGGAGGGGATAATTTTTAGGGGTGGGATATTTTTGGGATAATATACTTTTGTGAGAAGGGGTAATTGAAGATTCTTTCATGTATGATAACAATGCCTATTCTGTATTAAAAAATATTAACTGTAAATGAAAGTGCTGAAGCTGTACGTACGGCATGTATCAAGTATATGTTGAAAAAAATATGACTAGGTAGTTGGTCTGTTTACAGAATTCGCGTTGCATCATACGAAGTATAAATTGGACTAAAAATCCTAAGGGTGGGCCTAAAAGAATGTTTAAAGTAGCACAAATCGTAAACTTTTTTAGTGCTTTGTCATAAATGTAGTTTTCACTTAGCCGATTATTTAAAAATTTTCGCGTCTGAACAATGTTTCATCAGTCAACACCTTGTTGCTTTCTTGCTGGGAATTCGACTTCTAAAGAAGTTTGGTTGAGCGGTCAACCTAGACCAATAAGTTATTCGTATCAAAGTATCACACTGTATTTATGCAAACTGAAACAGTCCCTAGTGTTTGATTAATATTCTTTCAACGTATTGTAAATGTACTCTTTTGTTTTCTGTAAAAGTAAAATATGTTTTTTTGCACTGATCCAAAACTGAGAAACTGATTGGGTTGGGGGCATTTGTGAGAGGGGAGGTAACTGTAGGTGGCGGAGCAGGTTGGATTCGTTGGAGGAGATGCTTTAAACATTACTTATTTTTTAATAGTATAATGTTAAATTATGCATACTATGCACTATGAATTTGTTTGTTGTACTCAAAAAACGCGAATAGATTATAGGGAATTGTTGGTCTACTTGATGATTTCGTGTGCGACTAGACGCTTTTAAGATGGACTAAACCTTTTAGACCCTTTTTGGATATGTGCAAAAAAAGAGCTTTAAAGGATGGCCTAAAATTAGCATACAAATCGTGTTGAGATTCCTAATGTATTTTTTGTATTTAGCTTGAGCTTTGCTGGGCTATTTTATTTTTATTTTGAAGAAATATTAAATGGTATTTTGTAGAGAGAATCTACTGACAATTGGCGCATGTCCTTGCTGTACGTTAATATCTGATGGTCTTTTCTGACTTCCACTTGTAATTATTGATTGCTTATGCTTTCTAAGATTAAGTATGGTTTTAGCCAAGTATAACCACGTTAATCTTCAAGACGCATTTGTGCACCTACCAGTTTTATAGAAGTTTAAATGTCTGCAGTGTGGAGCTAAGAGTACCAGAGTAGCAGTTATCTGTTCTCTGTATTGTCAATGTAACGCAAGATTTCTCCATTTGTCTAAACAGCGAGCGTTAAAATTCCTTAGTTTTGATGTTACAAATGATGCATCCAAAACAAGTTGGTTTACATCTGGGGTATTTAGGACTCCGACAGAAGATTACGGGAGGTTGCGGGGGTGGGGAGAATAGGGATTTAATTTCCAAGATAGTTCTCGG
Organism: Lithobius niger; assembly: GCA_023313725.1. Lineage (NCBI taxonomy): Eukaryota > Metazoa > Arthropoda > Chilopoda > Lithobiomorpha > Lithobiidae > Lithobius > Lithobius niger. The sequence goes on along the minus strand of JAHWFP010185622.1, from coordinate 65,526 downwards.
AGGTGATTCTTGCTGGGGTAGATGTTGTAAATGTTGTAGATGTTTTAATGAATGACGATTCTATCAAGGAGAGTCAGATAAGCCTGCATATATAAAAATGCATGTTTGCATACGGAAACACAGCACTTAGTAATCTTCACATTTTGTCGATTAACTACTGCTTTCCTGTGTACTATCAGTGTAGTGTAGTTAGTCTTCTATTTGTCGAAACAGTGACAATGTAGTATAAGATATATGCATTTATTCCTTAAGACAAAATTTAAGACATGCAGGTACATGGGTGATGGGGTAAAGGATTTGTCGGGGAATGGGGAGGTTGATTTAAAGAAACCTGCAAGTACGATTACTTGAAGCTTCTAGCATCAAATTATGTAGAGTTGTATGCTGCAAGGCATTTGTTGTACACAGGTGGTGTGAGTAAACCATAGGGTATTTTGATTTATTCAGATTTTGTGCGCAACGATCGAAGTAAAAAATCTTTTGGGCATAACCTGTTAGAGCCGTTTGTTTGTGCTTAGGGTTACGCTTATATTATAAAAAAATACGACAAACCTAATTGTGATTTTCGTACTACATTTTTGTAATGAACGTTTACTTTTACAGATTTTTGGAAAGTGTCTCGTTTTTATCACAAAATGTCAACATACGTAGGTGGATGGGAAATACGACAGAAATGAGTAATACGGGGTGGTGGGGAAGAGGATTCTTGGGGAGGGGTGTCAGCCTTGCTGGAAATGCCATAGGGTGGTGATTCAGACATAACTGAGCTGCTTATGTAAAAAATTATTATGTATTCTTCAAGGCATTTGTTGTAACACATTAGATTGTAACAATTTCCGATTTATTCTTATTTTTGTGTGCAGCGGTGGAAGTGTACTGTTTGGTTGTTGGGTTTAATCTTTTCAGTTGGGGGAGGGAAGGTCTAATTATGGAAGGGATTATTCCTTGGGGAAAGAGCTGCAGTTTCATATGCTAGATGTACAACAGCAATTTTGTTGTTTCTAACATCTCAAATGAATATGCATATTACAAGGCGTTTGTTGTGCACAAAAGGTGTGAATAGATCATTCGTAGATTGCTGATTTATTCCAATTTTTGTGGACAACGAACGAAATGTAAGAACCTGTTGGGTTTAACATTTTGGGATTAGCCTTTTTGGAATGGGGTTATATTGGGGGGAGGGGGATACTTACTTACGGAAGGGGTGATCCTGTGGGAATGAGAAAGGCAATTCAAATAAGCCAGATGTTCGACAGCAATTTTGCCTCTTCTGATGTCTAAAACTATTTTGACTACTACAAGGCGTTTGTTGTGCATAAAAGGTATATGAATAGATCATTTGAGGATTGCTGATTTATTCCGATTTTTGTGGACAACGAACGAAATGTAAGAACCAGTTGGGTTGACCATTTTGGGATTAACCTTTTGGAACGGGGTTATATTGGGGGAGGGGATGCTTACTTACGGAAGGGACAATTCGGTGGGAATGAGAATGGCAATTCAAATAAGCCAGCAGCAATTTTGCCTCTTCGAAGCAACATCTCCCCCCTCTTCAAAGGTCAAAAATTATTTTGACTGCTGCAAGGCATTTGTTGTGCACAAGTGATGTGAATAGATCATTTACTGACCGCTGATTTGTTCTGACGGTTGTGTACAACGATTGAAGTGTTAAGAACTTTTGGGAATGGGGATGGTTTATTTGGGAGGAGGAACTTAACGAAGGGCACGGTCATTGGGGGAATTGATGTGGTGATTCATGCCAGATGTAAATCAACCGTTTGAAACTTTTATTTTTGATTTAATGTTTTAACGCCATTTGTTCGAGAAACCGGAGTTTCAGGTTAAGCGTACGTAACAAAAAATAGGCGAACATAATGTTGCTTTTCATATTCAATGTTTAGAGTTAATTTTTTGTTTTGCTTTGAAATGGCAACGATTGTATTTTTGTGTGGACAAGTTTTCCTCCACAAATAGTATGTTCTTATAGCAACGTAGTAAAGATCTGGTGGGTAAACGTGCATGCTATGTGTTTGTAATTGCAATGTGTCATCGCTTGCGCTTGCATGGAATTAAGTTTGGTTCGTGTTCATGAGCCATTGTAAACCTGTTACATGTTCAGCACGTGTACTGATGTTCCTTGTGGTACGAAAGATCTATTGTATTGTGCTGATGTTTACGGTTTTGTAAATATATCCAAACACCAGAGAGTTGCTTTGTTAACATAATTATTCATCACATAATCGAAGTACAGCTGCTGTGTGCTTGTACTATTTATATTCTTAATGGTTATTTGTTGCATTTTATCAACACTGTAAATCTCTTCTGTGGTTAGATTGAACCATCAGAATATTCTGAACTAACGTGTGTCTATACGCGTTTGTGATATTAACTGTTGCTCATAATCGTTTCTTGGAGACCATTTCTCTTAGTTTATAAGAGGTTGTTAATAGCAACAGCATCTTTTCCTTGTATGGAGAAAACTGCAAAACTGATCAGGTTAGCACGCCAAGTAGGCTATTGTAAAGCACCCTTTTTGGAGACTGCTAAACAAGAAATTTAAAGATTCGTGGATGAGTTAGATGGTGATGAAATCCAGCCATGTTAAGATACAAACGTTTGCATATTATACGTTTCTAAATGAAAATTCACCAATATTGCAGCCTGTGCATCTACTGTAATTTTGTAGCTTATTAAGTCAACTGTTGTGAATTGAAGTGCTAAACGAGACAATCTAGTATCCGGTTAATGTAATTATGCAGCTTATGTGAACAAACCTCTTCAAAGCGATCACTTAACACGAGTTACTCAGTCCTAATGGTAAAAGGTTCAGTGACGTCTGTTTGAACTGTTGTGAATATCTAAATTATAATCCAGCCTGCAACGCTATACTATGGAAAGCTCAGTTAATATTTATTGTACTAATACTGGCCCCATCCCTAGATGTGGTTAATCCCAATTATCATGTGCATGACATATTGCGAAAAACCTCATTTAAATTCAATCTGGCATGCTCCTCTATGGCAGGGAATAGTATTGGCACTTAAAATGATTGAGGAAGGTATTGGTATAGTTTCGTTACTGCGAGTAAAGATTTCATATCGAAAGGTAATGACGATGTATGGACGTATAATTCCTGAACAGTAACTGGCGTATCCAGCAAAGCAAGAAATGTTTCGTCTAGCTCAACAAAAAGTTGGCAATGGTTGAAATTCTCTGGTGGACAGATTTTGCGAATTCTTAACTAGTTTTTCCTCCCTAATTTTTGCAAAGATATATTTTGTACCGGGGTTAATGCTTGAAATTTTGTTAAATTACTTAATGGGCCAACATTTCACATCGATTTCACCACAAAATGACAAAATTCAATTTGTGCTGACTACAAAGCAACAATGCCCATTACTCTTAGCAGAAATGACCAAGTGGTTTGATGTACAGAGAAACATATCTTATGAAATGCTTGAAATTTTGGTTAATTGTAACATAACTTTACGAAATATAATTTGTCCTCTTAGTAACTATTGAAAAATATATCTTATGACTTGCTCCAAATTTTGGCTAATCTTGACATGATGTACAACGTTTCATTTTCATGTTTAAATAAAACGAAAATACCCAATTTGTTCTGTTGAGTAATTATTAATGCTTGCCATTACTGAGACAGTCTTATAAACTCTCATGGGGGGGGGGGGGTGCTGCTATTTACATCAAAACCAGTATCTCGTCTTTCCTTACTGGATCTAACACTTACCCAGAGAGGGAATTCGTGCAGTGTCAGGATTTAACATGCACACATTTGCAGTATGGCTTAGCAGTAGGACCTCTGCCTTTGGTTTCAAAGATCGTAGGATCAATTCCCCACTCAGGCAATTAGACATATAGTCCAAAAGGCAACGTAAATATGTTTACATCCGTATTTACTTAGCAATGCAAGTACTTGTCACACAGTACCTTTGAGGCAAATTTTGCACCCAGGGGCATCAAAGCAATTAAACGCAGCCTTCGACATGTAGCGTCTGTTACTGCCTTTTTATCTACCGATATTTGCATCTCAGCCCTCTTGTAACAATTCAAGGATGCAGGAACACAACAATGAACGGGACCCGGTGCTGAGAACTTAGCACTCGATTACAATGCAACGATGCAGGACAACAATGAAAAACGATTGTTCTCTGCACCGGTGTGCACTCTATTATTTTTTAAGCGAAACCCGTGTTAACACGTCCCATTGTGTAAATTAAATGTATTTATAAAAGGTAAGTTGTTTTTCACCATAATAAATACTGAAAACCGGTAATATCGGTTACATTTCAAGCATTAAAATTCATTACAATATGACATCCATTGTGAAATTTTAAAGTTGCTTCTTTAAAACTTTAAAATCTGTAGTTTCGGCGATACATATTTGTTTACTAGTGGAGTTGGTTAGTTTCCATGTAAAATGTCGGACGCATCGACAAAGGCGCCCGGAGACGACAAACCAACAAAAAGGGTGTGGGGGCGGGGGGGCGGGCGTTTTCTGAAGACCTTTTTATTGGGACGTGCCTTATTTTGGCCTAATCCGTGTTACGGAACATCGAAAAAGCGTTTGTTTAAACGTTTTTGATTTTGTTTTTTTTATGGATTTTCTTCATGATTCTGTCTACCAAAAGGACAAGAAAGGTAAAGGGGGAAGTTGGGGGGGGGGGGTGGATTCAACCCCAATAGCCCCAATGTACAGGCGCCCTTGCGCACCGACTTCCGACACAACCATCTCCAACATTATGTTACGTGATCTTTCCAAATCAAACAAATCCTCCAATACCAAATCCGGAGACATAATAGAACACTGTATGCAAAAAACGTTTTTTCCCCTTTACGCCTTGTATTGTTGGACTACTCCGTGCACTACATCATTGGAGTCGCGTGCTTCTTCATTGTCGGGCAGAGATGCGGACGTCGGTAGATAAATAAGTTATCGCCTGCTTCCCTCGTGCAAAGAACTAACAATCGCTCGGGCCTGCGGCTCTCGACATTGTTAGTTCTCAGCACTCGCGAATCTGGCGATAACCTATACATATCGGCAGCCGACATTATTATATTCCGCGAGCCCAGGGATTATTTGCGCGGTTGCAGTGATTCGCCATGTGCATAGACATTGATCGTGAACTGGGAAACCTTTTTTAATTTCGTCTGCGATGCTGATAAAGACTAGGCGGTTTTTGGCCGTAATTTATTTCCTACTGTTTTTTTCCCCCGAAAAATACCGTAGTACTTGGGCACTGCAGCTACAGAATATGCCTATCATCGTACAAAAAAATCCGTTCAGTAGAATGGCGCTAGGCATGACAGAAAAATGTCCTAACACCATCATCAATACATTTCTTTTTTGTATTTACATAGGGAATCGACCGTGAACCCTATGGTATCAAACTCTGTATTGAAGTCCTCACTCTAGCAAAACTAAATCAATATTTCCGTTCCTATTCGATATTTTCCGACCAAAGTTGACCAGATAGTAGATAAGTATGAAAGATACATTTATACCAAAAATATGCGTGCAAGAACAAAGACGGATCCAAGCGTAAATTTGATAAATGTTCACTCGTCATATGCTTGGTTTAACAGGTAATTTCCTTCTCTTCGATTCGTGGTTTTGTTTTGCTCATGGTTGTTTCCCAGTTTTTGCTCGGTGTTGCCTGGCCTATTATTGAGACGGGTAATTTGTCTCCTGTAATACTCACACTTTCCTCCCATCCCTCTGCACTCCCCCATCCCTCTACCCATACCTCTACACCCCTTCTCCCTTTGCTACACCGAGTATGGGTAGTTGGATGGGTACTGCCCCTCCCTCCCTGTCCCCTTTTCCCCTACCCTCCCTACCTCTCACCTTGCCTACCCACCTTTCTCTTGAACGATCCGAACGCCTGGTTGCTGGTTACATCCGGTGACCGACATTTCGACTCTTAACAGTACTTTTTTTTCGGCTTACAACATACATACAATGACTTGAGCTCGACACAATTTTTCACTGATTTTTTCGTTCCCCTTTAGCTGTGAAACTTTGGCTTATATCATAAAATGATGGCCAGAGCCCTACTTTAAATGGCTAGTACTTTTGTATGCTACTCATGATGACTTCGCCAAAATCCAGCTTGTTTCGATTTTTTGTTGTATCAAGGTCTTCAGTGCCTGCTGTAACTCTGAAAGACACACGATTCTTTTATCCCGGTTGACCCTATCTCATTCCCACTGTTAATCGAAGTTAACAATATTTCAAGCTGTAGGGATGATTCCTACCGTATCATTGTTGCTCACCAATTCCATGATTAATTTTCTGGATTGATACTTGGGTGGGTGACCGCCTTGGAATCTGGCTGTTGCAGACATAGGGTCTTAGGGCTTCGGGCAGATGACCAGGAGTGGTTAACGCTCGTTAAACCCTTTTAAACCCTTTGATGATTAATTTTCTTCCATGGTTGACTGCTTTGATGAACACAAGATTACTATAACCCTTTTTTGAAAACATCAACATCGATATGACGTTCTAATCATCTTGCAGAAGTCCATTCCGAAATTCGGTGTATAATTCTGTGCAACAAAAAACAGAAAGAAAAATGCGAAAGATGGGACAACGTTATATGAATCGCCATGGAAAAGACTTCAACCTTCATCCGTAACGAGCCATGTCAAAACAATTCTAAAAAAAAAAAATACTACTTAAATCTACAACTTAGTGTCTGTCAACCTCTCTAGCTGAAGATATATCTGGTGTAATTTAATCAAGCTAACTTTGGCGTTGAAATTTTTTTGTGTAATTACCATTGGCCAGCCTCTCATCGACTTAGGTATTGCGAAATGAAAGATGTAATGTGGATAAGCTTGCTAGAAGCCTATTGGATACGTCAGTGCTGCACAAAAGTGCCTACAAAATGCGAAGTTGATACGATATTTCAAGGAAAGGTAAGCTGGTAATCTTAATGCACTAATACGGAAGAGTTTTGACGTGACACTTTTTAGTTTGCAACGTAATTCCTGTTAACCGTTTATTTGAACAGTAATACACCAGTATTACACCAGTATTATCTTTGATAATCTTGCTGCACTGGGTGCATGTAGTGTTGTAAAACTGTTATAGGTTAAGTCAGTATCTTTGGACCGAAAGTCACCTGTCACCTGTCCGTGTTGTTTCACCACGGAATAACTTTCATAGTGTTTAGTTAGCGATCTATTCTGAAAGGATCACATTGAGAAGTTGAAATGGCATACGTAATAACCTGAGTACAGTATAGTACTTATTAATTTCGTTAAAAGGTGCTTGTCGCTTTACTGGCACGTTTTTTAAACTATATGTTTGTTGGGATTAGGTTAACATTTCACTCATTGTGAACGCACTATTCACAATCGGTAACGTAGGCTAGCTAGTCTGTGTTAATAAATTACCATTTAGTTCTTTCAAAAATAATACCATTCGGTTTGCAGGTAAATTCTGATCACAACATCAGGTTTTGGGAAACTACGGTACTAACGAGCGATTTATTAAAAAAAAAAAACAATTTTATTCTTCATTGTGTCTGGACATAAGACGTTTAGCCCAATTAAGTTTTTTTTTATAATTAAAGTTCATAAATAAATAAAACTTCTTTTTATTGTTGTCTCTATTTTGGTTCGTATTTTTTTTTGTATTATTTTAAATTTCGTTTCTATACTGACACGAATGTGTATTATTTCAGTATCCCTCTTTATTCGACTCCCAGACCACCGATGAACTGTTGTGCACCTGTTTGCCGGATATGTTTGAACGAAGCCAAGAAACCAAAAACCGAACCAGGAGTAAAGCCAACGGCATCCACAAACAACCTATCATGGTGACTTGCCATGATCACTTGTGAACTTATCTTAAGCTTGCCATCCTTTCTGCCTACTTGACAACCAATTCTTACTTAAGAAAATTTTCAACCATAGTTGGGCTTGCAATCAAGTAATCAAAACAAAATTCTGACCATCAGTTTGCCAAATGATGTGGTACACAACTCTGTCAGCTAATTGCATTTCTGATTTTACAACGAAACTACCCATCTTTCACCCTTTTCAATAGATACAACCAACAAATGTTTACAAAGTTTCTGTTCATCAATAAGCAACGAAATCTTCCAAAACACCATGCTGTGCTGCAACGAGCACATTTAGAAAGTCAACCAGCTCTCATTAAAACCTTTCAACGAACCCAACATTTCGGTTGCCCAACATAAATGCAAAGTTGAAAAGCTACTGCATTGAGATAAACCGGAAACTGCTAAGTTTTGAAACAAAACTGTATCCTATTTAGCCTTTCATCCTTTATGAAATTACTTCAGTGATCAAGTGAAGTGATTTCATGAAAGCGATAAAATTAACGCTTAGGAAATACGATTGCAATCTGCACATATTTATGAAAAGGGTAGATTCTAGGTAGTTTTTTGGGGAGGGGGGAGGGGTGGGTGGACATGTGTGGGATAATTATTGGGGAAGGGTGGTGGAGTGATTCTTCAAAGGATCTTGATTCGTATGGGTTATGATTCTTATTGGGTACTGCTTCTTAGGGGTCATGCTGCTTGGTTAATAGGAGTTAGTGGCACGATTCCTGAAGAGGGAACGATTTGGGCGAGCATGGAGGATGGGGTTTGGATGCTTTTGAAGTTCTTGCAATTAAGCGCTTCAAATATTCCTTCATGCAGGCTTCATTCCTTATTTTTCATTGTAAAGGAAAATCTTTAAAAATATTATACATTTAATGTTTTAGAATAAGTCATCCGAACAGGTTTGACAAAATATAAGTTGTGGGGAGGGGAATGGGTTGAACCCGACATGAGGGTAGTCCGGGAGGGGGTAGGGCAGGGGAGGTGGAGTGATTCTTCAAAGGGTCATGATTGTTTTCGGTCATGATTCTTATGGTGTTGTGCTTCTTAGGGAGGTCATGCTGCTAACTTGCTTGACCCTGATGAGAGGCATGATTCCTGAAGAGATGATTTTTTTGTGTGGTGGGAGGGGGCATTGAAGTTCTTGCAGAGGAGCGATTCAAATCGTGCAGGCTAAAATTGGGCTGTCGTCTTTCAAAAAATAATTACGTACTTAATGTACTAGAAAAAGTATCTAATCCACACAGGTTTATGACAAAATAAAGGAAGGTAAATTCTTGTTGTGGGGAGGAGAATGGGTTACATGAGGGTAGATCTGGGGAGGAAGGAGGGGAGGGTTGGTGGAGTGATACTTCAAAGGGTTGTGATTCTTGGGGGTCACGATTCTTATGGGGCTGTGCCTCTTAGGGGGTTATGCTGTTTGAGTGACATGAGTTGCGGGGCATAGTTCCTGAAGAGGGAACTTTTTTTGTGGTGTTGGGGGGGGGGGAGGGCTTTGAAGTTCTTGCAGAGGGGCGATTCAAATATTCCTTCGTGCAGCCTAAACAAGTTGATTTACTTCTGGACGTATTTAGGACTCCCAACATATGATGAAAAATTACGGGAGTGGGGGGGGGACGATGGGGATAATAGGAATTTAATTTCCAAGAAATATTCTCAGAGGTGATTCTTGCGTGAGTGGATGTTGTAAGGAGGATGATTCTATCAAGGAGATTCAGGCACGCCTGCATATACAACGATGCATATTTGCATGCAGTCATACATAAAAACAGCACTTAAATCATCTTACACATTTTGTCGATTAACTACAGCTTTCCTATGTACTATCAATGTAGTGTAGTAAGTCTTCCATTTGTCCAAACAGTGACAGTTAGTGTTTATGACTTTTGATGAGAAAATAAGAACGTTACAAATACCGCAAAGATAAAATCTGGGCGTGCTTAAGACACAATTTCAACATATGTTAATTCGGGGTATGGGAGAAGGAGGCATCCTTTCGCAATAGACATCAAGAACGTCAAGGAACAATCACTCGACATACTATTGATGTACTGTGAGCTGTTCTGTATTATCAGTGTAATGTAGGATATATGCATTTGTCCTTAAGACAAAATTGAAGACACGAAGGTTGATGGGTGATGGGGTAGATGATTCTTAGGAGAATGGGGAGGTTAAAGACGCCTGCATGCCCGATTACTTTTGAAGTTCTATCATCAGGTTATGTATAGTGTTATGCAGTAATGCATTTGTTGTGCCGAAAAGGTGGGAATAGATCATAAGAGAATCTGGGTTATTCCGATTTTGTGCGCAACGATCGAATTAAAAAAAAAAACTTTTGGTCGGAACCTTTCAAAGCCATTTGTTTGAGCAACGAGCAATTAGGGTTAGGCCTACATTA
>JAHWFP010185622.1:31969-43925 GCA_023313725.1 Lithobius niger | reverse complement strand
CCCCCCCCCCCAAAAAAAAAAAAAGTGTTTATATCTACTGTGCCACGTACTAACCAGACGTAGGCCTGCCAAAAATAAACAACAAAAATATTCTAAAGAGAAAAAAAAATTAGAGGTTCAATAATTTTATGCTTGGCAGAGAGAAATTTAAATAAAGTATTCTGGCCCTTTTCTTAAATGATACCTTTGTATTCTAAAAATGCAACATATTTCGCATTTAAATTTGTAACTTGGCTAATTTTTAATCTGAATACACAGCTTTCCTAGCAACATTTTCCCTCTAGAGAAGAGCTCTCTTCCGTGCTTGTGTACGTAATCGTTGGCGCAGCCCAGGATTATCACTAGATGGCGTTAAGGCCTCTCCAGACAGAAGCAAATTTCGTGCGAAGCTATGCGTAACTACGTGCGTACAAGGTCAATATTGCAGTATTCAAGTGGTTGGTGTTGCGTTAAGGACGAATATTGAAGTTTTTTTTACACCATACTGCGCCGGCGTGCAGCCGCGAGCAGCCAGTCTGGTTAGGGCTTTAGTAGACAGCCGGCGTTACGCCCGCTTACAGGCGTGTCGCACCCTAGCATTGTCGGAGATTGGTCGTTTCGCATCTCTATAAGTTTAGTATGTCTGTCACATTCGTTTCATGTAAAAAAGAAAGCTTGCAGGAATTCAGCCAACATGGCAACCAAAGTGGCGTTGACGCTTTCAACGGGAATCTCAAATTTGAAACATCAAATCGCCGCTGCAGGAGGAAACCGTTCATATAATACGACAGACACAGCAGACCACGTATTTAGATCACAACACAGAACAATAATTTGGCTTCGTATTGTAATTTCAAGATTTCTAGATTGCTATGGAAACTACACTCTCGATCCCATGTTGCCACAATAAATAGGCCTAACATCGAACCCAATAGGCCTAATTTCTCCACTGTTGTCGCCTGGTTGTCGCTTACGAAACTAAAACGGGACTAACAATTTGGCTTAAAATTAGGATTTAGAATTATTTAAATTCTATGTTCACAGCCAAGCTAACACCGGCTGATCAACCATTGTAATAATTCCAATTAAAAAAAAAAATTAGCGTTTGGCGTTGCAGTACGTGCAAGAGGTGTGCGCTTCAACATTGTCGTAGAAGGCAGCGTAGAGAGCCGCGGATGTTTCGAATCTTTTGATTGTTGTGAAGTACTATCGTTACTGGTGATTGTTTAGCTTGCAATTAAATGCTTTATTGTTAATATTTTAAATCTAGGAAAGATACTATGGAATAAATATAAACAATGTAAGCATTATTGACGGTGGCACGTTCTTTGCCAGTTTAACCACGGCGGCTAACGTTGTATTTTACAACGGCGGCGACGGCGCAAAGAGGCTGCAAATAACGAAACGGATACTAAATATGGGTGCAAACGAAGGTATCTTAAAATTAATATGAAACGTAGCCTAGCTAAAATGTAAAAAACACCATCAAAAAGCTTCAGCTCAACTGTAGCCGAATGACTATTGCCCCGAGCTTTTTAAGGACCATTAGCAAACATTGCAAAGCCATTATAATGAGAGGAAATACAAATTTAAAATAATTTTTCTTCGCTCCGCCTACAATAGGCCCAAAGCCTGTTTCCTAGTAACGAGATTACACAATAATAATCGTTTGGCTTCGCAGCGCTTGCACTATGTAAACAACGCAAACAGGATAGGAGTTATATGATGACGAATTAACAACTTTATTAGAAAACCAAATAATAAAAGAATATAATGCAATGCAGCTATGCGTTGATCAAATAAGTCGCTGAAATAACCAAGCATTTTATGGCTAAAACCGGCTAAAACACCGGCCAGTTACGTACTCAAAATTCTGGTTGGTGGTGGTCGTCTGTTGGACCGGTACCGAAGCGGTGTTTGCTGTATAACAACTGCCGACAAACCCGTAGGCCTACAGCTTGAACTGACGTGTCCTCGTAAATAATAAACAACCGTAAGCATAGAAAAATAGCTGGCGCAGACGTTCAGACCAAAGAAGAACATTTGAGACGGTTCACGCTATTATCAGCCGCCGGGGTCGTGCATAGAAGCCGTAGTTACTCGTTACAATAGTTACCATTTTGAACTTAGCGCTGGCCGTCCGGCGTCTAGTGCTAATTTCAGTTATATTGTCGATTGGAATTCGGTAGCTTAATACACACGAACACACTTTTAACGTTCGGAGCGGTCCGACTTACGTTTTATAATTAGTATTCATTAGTTTGTTAGTCCCGAGTTGCGTCGATTCATTAGATCGAAAACGGCGGCCATGTTGGATCCACAGATCACAGAAATACGTGACGTAGGTGGGGCGCCTACGCATACAGTGTGACGTAACAAGAGCTTTTTCCCGCAATATCCGAAAAGTGTCGGAATAGACCGGTGTGGCTATAGCTCAGACGCGTACACCGAGTGGGGCCACCCTATCATAGCTACATGTAATCCAAGCTCCCTTATTAGGCCTATCTGCTACTTACGAAACTAAAACCAGGGAGCTTGGATTACATGTAGCTTTGATAGGGTGGACCCACTTACTATTACGCTGTACCGCGAGAAACCGTGCGAGATTTAGGGAGCTGGTGTACATACTTCAAACGCGTCTGACGTTTCTGCTCCCATTTTGCGCGCCATTTTACCGAGTCTTGCTTATCATTGGCTTTTGATTTTTCCGATAAATTCACACAAAATTGGACTAACAAACGAACGAGTACGCATCATCAAACGTAAGCCGGACCGCTCTAATTGCTTAAATTGTTTTAAAATGCAATAACCTACCAGCACAATCGACAATGCGACTGAAAATCGCAACGTTTGTTATCAGAAGGAGAGAACCGTCACTAGCTGCCATCGTAAACGCATGCTATTGTTTTGGTTTCAACGCAACTACGTCAGCTACTCTCGTCTCAGGTTATCTGGTAAGAATTTTTCGTTTTGTTTTAATAATGTGTAATTTAACGTTCAGCAAAGATTGAGCGATCAGATATTTAATAATTATTCATTAATTTCGTTAAAAACTACTGGCTAGTTAAAACAAACCTTTTTGTTGGTTTCGAAAAACCAAGCGTCGTCTGCTTCGAGGATTGGTTTGGGAGCAAAAACGTCACTAACTGAATCTCGCTCGTGTATAGGCCTACCTTACCACGAGAAATAGCTTTTAACGTTCGGAGCGGTCCGACTTACGTTTTATAATTAGTATTCATTAGTTTGTTAGTCCCGAGTTGCGTCGATTCATTAGATCGAAAACGGCGGCCATGTTGGATCCACAGATCACAGAAATACGTGACGTAGGTGGGGCGCCTACGCATACAGTGTGACGTAACAAGAGCTTTTTCCCGCAATATCCGAAAAGTGTCGGAATAGACCGGTGTGGCTATAGCTCAGACGCGTTCACCGAGTGGGGCCACCCTATCAAAGCTACGTATAATCCAAGCTCCCTGACTAAAACTGCCGTTATAAAAATTAGGCCTAAAAAATGAAAATTAGATCTAAAATCACGTTACCATGGCAATGTCAATAGTTGCTACGAGTCGCTGCAGCGAATATCCTGTCTCTTCCCTATTACCACTGATCTATATAGGCTACGTTGCGCATTACGTTGTAACACTGTAACTGTGCGCGCGGAGGCATACCGTGTTGCAAAAATGAATAGGCTAACTGGATACAATCCAAATCCCCGTTAGTTGCTACTTACAAAATTAAAGTTGTAAATTAAGCCTAAACGCTGACAATTATGCCTAAAACGTAAAATAAGCTTAAAAGCTAACACATTTGTAACGGGCAATTCTGATGGTTACTGTTTTTAGATTATATAATAAAGATAGCTGTTGCAATGCGTGATAGAGAAGTGTGCCTCACTATTGGTAGTGGCAGAATACAGAAGCTCGGATGCGACTATGTAGTCGCTGTAGCCGCTAGTTTTTTTTAATTCTCGTGCGCAAACGAACTCTAATAAGCACTGCCTGTTGGCCGTGCTAACCAAAGAATGACAACCCCAACAATTTCTTAAATTCCGACAGATGGGTTAGTGGCAAGTGCGTCAGCTTTCTTTCCTTCCCTCCTAAAGCCCAGATTAAAACGAACGAGCTCAAAATATGGTTGTGGGCCATTTTAAAAGGTCAACAGAAACCTCAAATTTGACACAAGAGGTATTTTGAATTTTTGTCTATGCCATGTAAGTCACCAAATTAAAACAAAACAAAACGTTGAAAGTAGGCAACCAGCAGATTTTCTTGATTGTGCATAACCGACATAAGCCTGTGTGCGATTCTAAAAGGTGAATCGAACCTCGAATTTTGTTAATACAGCATTCCAGTATTTTTTATATATTTTTTCCATGTATGTTAAGAATCTGTTTCCGATGTGTGACGCTCGATTTGAGGCTTGTGTGAAAGGAAAAAAAAAACTGGAAAGTAGGGCTAGGCAACAGTTTTGGTCACTTGATAAATGGCGTCAGTAGAAACTAAGTGATTCTCACAAAATCTTGAAACGAACCTCGAAATTAGCAGTGAGAATTGCGAGCACAATTTCGACAAATAGTACAAGAATTGGAGTAACAGGAACTGTCGTGTGCTCCTTGAGAACTAAATAAAAGAATTTACTGTGAATATTTGAAAAAAAAAATCCATGCATTTACCGTGGTTCGAATACATTACTCAACCAGGTAGAGGGTTTGTTGAGAGAAGCCCTTGTATAGGATAAGCTGCTCATGACTTAATCATTTATTTAATTACAGCAACATTTGCATCAGTTTTGAATTTCAGCTGAGCGACAGCCAATATAGTTAGGCTAACTGGCAAAAAACATTCCCGTAAGCGTTTCCCTGTAAGAGTATAAGGTCACCTGCAGTTAACAACGGTAGGAAACATGTACATTAATTTACGCAACGACAGTTTTCTCGCTCACTACCTTTTACTTGATCAATACTAAATCTTTTGGCCGCTTCTCACCTTTGTCGGAGTATGCGGCTTTTGAGTTGTTCGAGTTGTTGCATTAGTAACCATGGCAACGACTCAGACGCAAATCTTCTGCTCGTGCCTCGTGACACGGCGTACGATGCTTGCAACATTTGAGCATGGATTTATGACAACAAGAAAACAATTTTTACTACAGTACAAGACGACGGACTGTTTTTTGTATCCCGACATTTGATGGTTTGTCTTCGATTCGATAGCCACGAAATGGACGCCATGTTGGATTTTAAATTCTCGCTGCGAGAAGCTATTTATTCTACCGACGTTTGATCGTTGCTAAAAGCTGTGCTTTGAGGGAGAATAGCAAATTTGGGAAATAGCGTGAAATGACAACACTCTTGTAGCATTGTTTAAAATTACTGTAGCACTTTGCTCTTTATGAGTGTTATTTATAATACATACAATTTGTTATCTATTACCGCATTCATTTAGTAGCAACGGGAAACTAATCATAAATAAATAACGGTTGACTAGCAAATAGCATTCAGCGAGCGAGGATTATTTTTTACGTAAACGCACCCTTACACATCCTTATATTCCTCACTTGATGTCGGCGCATTTTACTCTTTGCATCAATGGAATTCACGGCACACGGTGAATTGCTTTCAGCATTGGTTGGTTGGGTTTTAGCTGGAGCATTTGCGGCTGGCCATAAGCCCCAGGGCCACTAAGCGTCAACACAGCTGAGCACACCCACATATTTACAAGGAAAAACGGAAGAAAAATTAAATTGGAAACGGTCCAGATCAAAACACCTAAAAGCTCCGCGTCTTCCTAGCAAAACAGGCCACAAGACAAGCAACCCGTCTACTACAAGTTAGAGTAAGCAAACAATCTAACAAACCAGTTTAGTGGGGAAGGGGGAAGCCCTTTTATTCGGCAAATTACCAAGTCACTTTTTGCATAGCTGAAAAAACCTTGAATATCCTGAAGATGTATTTTAAACAGTAAGACAATTAATAACTCCATATTCTTCACTTGGTTTGGCAAGGAAGAACTCAGCGCCTGGTTATCTTTATTTTGGTTACGCCCCAATGACGTCAAAGAATGATGCTGTTAATAAACAAGGGATGCTAGCAGGGAATGAAGAGCAACCTGAAAACGTAAGGGATCAAGAAGAAATTATTGGTGCTGAAAAAGGAAAAATATATGGAAAAAATGCTGGTGCGTCCCACGAAGTATTCATTAGGAAATCGGACTATAATTTCGTGAAGAAGACCAAAAACCTGGGCAATGATGCAAGCATTTGTTTGTGGATATACATTAAACATTTTTTAAATGACTCTTGCAAGTTGAATGCACTACCGAAGATTTTAGGATAAATTGAGCGCAGTCGCAGTGTGCAATCAGAACTGTGGGGGCATACGCGTTTTTTTTTTTTTGTTTTTTTTGGTCATCATGCTATGCGCTCGATTTACATACGCTCATAGCACGTAACCCTCCTGTTCGTCATTCTTATTTTTACACTATAACTGACATCAAATACATCAAATACATCAAATACTAATGCCATTAGGTCCTTTGATGTACATAATAAAGTTAAAGTTACTAGCAGTCATAAGCCGGCACTAGTACTTGCCTTTGAAATAAATATCCTTTTAGACTTTTTTTTAAATTTAAAGACTTAAAAAATTATTAATATTTTTTCGTGGGGAGAAAATGTTCGATCTACTAAGGGAGGAATATATCCTCTGTTGTTGTTGTAGGCGGAAATGTCCGGGGAGGGAATTCCGTTGGGGGGGGGGGGGTGTCCACGAATGGTCTCAATCTGGTACTGTTTCAGAGTTGAAAAAGGAGACGAACGGACGGGCAAAGTCGTTTCTGCGGGTCTTCTCACCCATTTCGGCTGTAGAGAAGGCTAAAATGGAAATCACAATGAAGAAACCCATTCTGACACCTTACACTGGGCAGTAAAGTGGACAGTGTCAGTAACTTAACCAATTTACACAGAAGGAAACGGACTTGCGTTGTTAATTTTGTAAAATTGACTGTCATCAGTCAAAAAAAATAAATAATATATATAAATATTATTGAAATGTATATCCTCTTTCACTTGGGTGCGACGAAAACAAGTTATACATCAGACTAGAAAGTGTTGAATTGACGGTAACTCCCAGTTAACTCCAGGATTGACACTTGTACTCATACCGTACTTTTCGAACAGAAAGCTGTTTGGAATGAATAGATGGTTTGGAATGGTCGATAAATGGTAGTAAGTCAGCCAAAATTTTACTGACGTTCGCAAAGAGTATTAGGGCGCGTTTACTCAAGGACAATTTTCTCGCTCACTAGCTTTTACTTGGTCAATACTAAATCTGCTGGCTGTGCTTCTCGCCTTTGTCGGAGAATGCGGCTTTCGAGTTGTCTATACGTAGTAACCATGGCAACAACGCGGAACCAAATTTTCTCCTCGTGCCTCACGACACGACATACGATACTTGCAACATGACAGCGTCGATTTATGACAACAAGAAAACAATTTTTACTGCAGTACACGACGACGGACAGATTCCTGAATACCGGCATTCGAAGGTTTGTATTCGAATCGATAACTCCGAAATGGACGCCATGTTGGATTTTGAATTCTCGCTGCGAGTAGCTATTTATTCTACCGTCGTTTGATCACTGCTAGAAGCTGTTTTTTCAGCGAGAATAGCAAATTTTGGAAATAGCGTGAAATGGCAACAATGTTGTAGCAATGTTTAAAATGACTGTTGCACTTTGTTCTCTGTCCGTGTTGTTATTTATAATACATTTAATTCGTTGTCTATTACCGCAATCATTTAATAGAAACGGGAAATTAATCGTAAATAAATAACGGTTGCCTAGCAAATAGCTTTTGGCGAGCGAGAAGGTCTCGTTGTGTAAACGAGCCCTTATACGGACATTACCACCATCAACCGAAGCATTAAACTTGATTTATTTTTCCCCCGTGACGTTTACGCTGAGGTCGGCTGTATACAGAAATTTTATTCCCGCCGTTTATATCGTAATGGCCTTTCTTTGCATATATTTTACTCTGTACTGCAGACATATAGCCATTGTCTCTGGGGCTGGTTTATATGGCAGTGAGCTGTCACCACAAACTGCATACCTGGAACTGCTCAGATCAGTCACGCATTATATTGCGTATCTCAAATCAGTTTGTGTAAGTCAAGAGGTAACAGACAGTAATGAGACACCGTGCATTTATGGGAAAAGTTTACTGTCGTTTTCGTGATCTGTTGAACTAGAGAAGATGGCGTCGCCTGTGTTGTTAATTTTGCTGTTACTTCGCACACCTATTTGTATTATGGGTAAAAGCCTTGCAGCAGAACGTTTTACACCATCGAAAACTCCTGACCAAATGGTGGACATGTGGATAAAGCAGCAGCCCACTGGGGCAGTAGCTGTTGGCCTTGTTTCGCTTGAAGGTACTAAATATTACTTTAGAGGGCAGATTTCATCGACTAACCCCTCTCTCCCTAACGAAAATACCATGTTCGAAATCGGTTCAATCACTAAAGGATTCACTGGATTACTACTAGCTGATCAAGTATTATCCTGGAATGTTCAGCTAAACGACACTTTATCTAAGCTGCTCACGGATTGGCCTGGACGATACTCCGCTCCTCCTGGTGATGTGAACTTGCTGGAACTAGCCACTCATTCTTCTGGACTTCCAAGGGAGCCTGATAAAATGAACCGTGCAGTTTTACCAGACAATACATTTGCGAATTATACAACGAAGAGAATGTACGAGTGGTTGGATAGGACCAAATTGATAAATCGTGGTTCATTCCGTTACTCTAATGCTGGCGCTGGTCTTTTGGGACATGCACTGGAAGTTAAGAAAAACCAAAACTACCAAGATTTTCTAAAGAGTCAAGTTCTTATTCCACTTGGCCTTCAAGACACAACAGTAACCCTAGATAGTGACCAGAAAAGACGTCTTGCTCCCGCCCATGGATCAACGGGTGAAGAAATATTGAATCAGGACATTTTTGGCATTATGGCACCAGCAGGAGGATTACGATCTACTGTGTCTGAAATGGTTCGTTTTGTACGACTTACTACAGGTCTCGAAGCAATTCCGAAGGAAATGGGAGAAGCACTTGAATTTGCCATTCGAGTACGCTAAAGCACAACCCTCCATTCTGCATTCCCATCTCCCAAAATCAGATTATTTTGGATGCTGTCTTGAGTTATCTCATGATACCGTACTCGTTTGGCATGGAGGTACTACTGGTGGACATAATGCGTTTGTTGGTTGGGTACCTGAAGCTCAAATAGGGGTTGTCGTGATGGCAAGTATAAATTCCGATAGTTTAGGTAAGAAGGTTGGTTATTTAGCTCGCGACCTACTTCAACTCTTTGTGCATACGTAATGGTAATAGTTTAGTAGTTATTTTTTCTGATATGTCATGTTCGCCTCCACTCCACGTAACAAAGTTTAGAATGCTGTACTTTATCAGGAGTACATGAACAACAGGGAGTAAAGAACACTTAACTGATTCAATGCAGCCTACTCTACGTTTCTGATTCACAGGATGCTCTCCATTTTTAGAACTCGTAGCCATTGTGCTAAAATAAAATTAGATTGGCGTCAAACCAGCACCACTGCCTTCTTATTTAAGCAGTAGATTTACTGAAGTAGCTATGATCATGTGATAATCATAGGATGGCAATTATCACTTACTTTTCATGCTCTCGACTTAATTCACCTTCCTGTCGAATCCTTTCGTTCTTAACGTTCAGAAAAATCATAACGAAAACCTGCGCAACGTTGTAATTATTTTTAAAAAGAATTATTAAAACAAAGAACGACTCACAGATATAGTGACGACGCCCGCCGCCACAACGCGTGATAGTGCACAACCGCAAAACCTAATTTCGACCAGAACATGAGTAAACGGAAATTATCTCTGGTCGGACAAGTTTTTGGTTGAGGTTTCTGATGTTATATCGTTAGCACGGCAGCGCGAGAGAGGCACGTAATTTTGAAAAAAAAATGAGAATCATTATCATGAAGAGCGACATTGACTTACCCTAATTTGCCGATTTTCCAGATAATTTGCAGATAAAAACACGTAAATCTGCAAATAAGATAGATCAAGGTCGCTGTTCATGAAAATGATGGTCATTTTTTCCCCAAATTACGTGCTTCGCTCGTGCTGCTGCGCTCGCTGTGGCTAAACGCATAATTCAGAAACCAAAAACTTGTCCGACCAGAGATAATTTCCATTTACTAATGTCATGGTCGAAATCATGTTTTTTGTTGTACTCTCATCTCGCATTATGGCAGCCGCGTCACTACGAGCAGGTTTGAGCAGGTTTGAGTTATGATTTGCTAAACCTTAACGACGAAACGATTCGACAGGTACTGCAGGTGAATTGAGTCGATAGCGTGAAAGTATACTTATTGTAACCGTTAGTACTTTTTTAATTCCTCAGAAAGTGGAAGCATTTTTGTAGACAAATGTATTAGCCGAGTTGAGCTCTGTTCCCGCCATGTACCTTGACCATCTGAATAGTGTTCAACACTTCCCTTCGGAACCAGGAGTGCTGATGATCAAATCACATGGCGGGAGCACTGCTAAACGATACCAGCTAACACATTTGTACTGCAAAAATGCTTCCACCTCCTGAGAAATTTAGAAGCAACTAAATCCTACTTAGTCACACAAAGTCAGGAGAAGATCCTGACTTTGTATGACTTAGAAGGATTCAGCAGCTGCTAAACTGGTTAAAGTTGCTTTGTCCTTGTTTCTGTGACGCGATAAAACGCGATATTTGCTTCAATTTGTGTTGCTTCATTCGTGAAACGGCTCAGCTAGACAGCAAAGTAACTCTTAGTTTACCGAGTCATAAGACTTATTTTCCTTTAAATTAAAATCTTAGTGCGGGTTAACTTTTGCTTGTACTGGGCTACTTTCTTTCCTTAAAATAAGTGAGAACTGAAATATGTTGAAAAATACCACAAAAATGTCGTTGAGGTCTTATCCTTACTTTGCTAAAAACTAATGCGGTAATTTTCGATGCTATTTTAAAAGTTTGTGCATTTATTAGAAAAAAAACCATAGCAGCGTATATAGGATGCAGACGTCAACAGGTTCAGTTAATATTACAATGAAGATGTGAAAAGTCTGACTACAAATTTGAAGGACGACAAAGATTGTCGTTGATTGATGGCAGAAAGTGGTGTCAATGCGGATAGAAATGGACTGGAAAGTGCAAATGCTACTGGCAATACAACGACAGTACAGTACATAAAAAATCAAGTAAGTGAGAAGTGTTTTTGCAACAGCATGAACAGTTAACCTAACCTAAAATGTAACACACATTAAGACTGAACGCCCATGTTACTATGAAAAATATCTAAAATATGCGTTACTGTGTGTTGGTGAAGAAAATAGTTTATGTATTGAATAATGGGCGGAGCGAGCGAGCGAAGCGTAGCCGATAACGGACACCAAATTGCAAAATGTTGGTCGGTTGATTGCACTTTTGTAGTCTGGGTGGAGCTCGTTCTAACGGTTGGATTGGAATAAAATTTGGTTTGTCCCTTGAAACCCCCAAAGTATTGCTGAGCCAAAATTTGGCGGAAATCGAACAATTATTACGGAAGATATTACAAATATTTGAATTTATTTGTAACACTCACCGTTGTAAATTTGGAATCCTGAATACTTAAGGAATTCCGAAGAAGCATACACCGTGCTGATGGTAGTCAAGTGAACTTTCAAACACAACGCCAAATAAACTTTTGATTGCTTCCTTCTAGCTAATGACATTTTTCGACGTAACTCAATGAAATAATAACATTTGATCGTTGCATTTAACTACTACAAGAAGGAAGCTATCACAAGAAACAAAAGAATTCCATTAACGATACACATTAGTTTCATTTGAAAAAAGAATGCTTGGAGAAATCCATGGAGAAATGATGAGAAGGAGGGGAAGCTGCTACTCAGAGCCGCTTAAGGCGG
>JAHWFP010185622.1:8021-26969 GCA_023313725.1 Lithobius niger | reverse complement strand
TAAATTTTTTTTACCATTGTTAAAAATTTTTTTGCCCCCCCCCTCACCCCAATTTCCTTTGGTTCCCCCAAGCGATAAATAATGACCTGACGGTATTCAGGTGATCAAATCACTAGTGGTAAAACAGCTCAGTTCGGCTAATAGTTGTCCTACAAAAATACATCCATCTTCTCAGAAATTTAGAAGCAGCTGTATCCTACTTAGTCATACAAAGTTAGGAACAAAGTTAGGAGAACATTGTAAGATCCTGCATTTGAATGAACTAAACATCGGATTCAGCTGTTACTAAACTGTTCAAAGTGAGGGTGTCTTTGTTTCTGTGACATTCATTTGTTAAAGAAACGTGTTTTTTTTTTATTTCACGTGAATTGCTACTAAAATTGCATATATAGGTTGCAGAAAAACGTTTCAAATTCACAATACACTAACGTTTAAAATACACTAACTTACAGGGCTCCGCTCTGGAACAACAAACACACACGCTACAGGAGGCCCTTTTTCAAAGAAATATTTTATCATGTTGATAAATTCGAAATTAATTTCCATGAAAATTTGGCGTCCCTCCCGTCCAGCAACTTGCAGGAGTTCCGGCGGCTGTGTTCTCAGTAAACCGGGCATCAGCGGTTGTTCACTGACGGGTCGAAGTCAGACGTTGGCGTGGCGTGTGCTTGTGTGTGTAAGGGAGTAACTGTTGCCCATCGCCTTCCATCAGGCTATTCTGTGTTTTATGCAGAGCCTTTGGCTCTAGGTTTGGTGGTGGAATGGATCCTTGACCTTCAGGGCACGCATTTCATCATCTTTAGTTATTCCATAAGTGTCCTGAAGTCCTTGGCGAATTACAACCCTCGAACCCCTTGACACAACGTGTCCAATTTTGCTTTCCTGCTTGTCTGGCCAGCAGAAAATCGTGCTTTTCTGTTGGATCCCGGGAAATGTTGGGATCAGTGGGAATGAACAGGCTGATTCTGCAGCGAAAGGGGCCCTTTCTGGTCCTCTCGAAAGGGATCTCAGCCTTGTTCACTCAGACGCTTTTCCAACTCTACGTCTGAGGTTACACGCTTTTTGGCAAACCTTGTGGGACAGACAGGACGGCAATAAATTGCGAGCTATTAAAGGCGCTGTCGAGGAATGGCACTCGGCGCGTTGTCGCAGTCGCCGTGAAGAGGTGGTGTTGGCCCGTTTGCACATTGGTCACACCCGACTTGCTCACTGTTTCCTTTTGAGGGAGGTTGACCCTCCTGAATGTCATTGGTGTCGACGGCCACTCACGGTCCGGCACTTCCTTGTTGATTGTCGCCATCTTGATGGTGTTCGTCGTCGTTTCCATCTTCTGCAGGATATTGTGCAGGACATAAGTCTGTCCCTCCTGTCCGGTGTTTTTCAATTTTTGCAGGAGGTACAGATGTATGACATTGTTCAGATTAGGGGTTTGTATAATATCTCTGTAATGTGTGGTGCAGTGGCAACCCGGACCATTGCACTGTGACTGAGATTGGCACTAATGACCTAGCTGCCGATGCACCATTAAGCCTCAATTCTTCCCCCCCCCACATGAAAATTGCATATCTAAGTTGCAGGAAAAATCCTCGATTTCATGCTTCTCCCCCCCCTCCCCCGGCGAAGGACACCAAGGCCGTACAGTACATTTCCAGGTAAGCCCGACCCCCCTTCCAATCCGACCTTGATGCCACTCTTTCCTACCCTTCCCCCCCCCTCAAAAAATGTATTAAAAAAAAACCATCTTAAATATTAAAATTTAGGCTGAGGATAGAATGGAATCACCTAAGAGCTGAAATTTTAATATTTAAATAAGTTCGGTGCTTTTATTTTGTTAAATGCATTTTTTTGAGTGTAGGGGGGGGGGAATGGGGGGGGGGAGGAGTGGGAGAATGGCATTGCCTGAGAGCTTAAATTTCATATTTAAATAAGTTTTTTAAATTCCACCTTCTAGAGTTGAAGGTAGGAGGATTAAAAAACTTATTTAAATATTTTAAGTGGCAACAAATTATTTATTTATTTGATATGTTTCGTCCACGATGTTGCAACCGTACTGTGTTTTGCCACGATGTTATTGTTCACGATGTTGCATCCACGATGCAATTTCCGTGTGATGTTTTAACCATGCGGTGTTTTGTCCAGGCGATATTTTTGTCACAAGATGTTTCGGCGGCGATGTTTTAGCCGGGATCCGTTGTGAACTTATTTGTACAACTAAGCCCTGAAACGCAACACAAATTCACCCACGTCACACAACGCATTAATGCAAATAAATGCAACATCGCCCCCATCTCGTTTCCATCATGTCGTTAACTGGTAGAGAATCGAGTCGTTTGCAATGTTTAGCCTAGCGGGATTCCCCCATTCCCGGATCATGGCAAAACGCCGGTGCACACGTGCGTGTTTTGTGCATTTAGAACTAGGGCGGTATCTGATCGCCTTCGAACCTCTAACTTTCGTTCTTGATTAATGAAAACATTCTTGGCAAATGCTTTCGCCGGTGCAGTGACGCAGCCAAGCAATGCACACGTGCGTTTTATTAACGCGCGTTGACGCTGCGGTGCCACTTCGGTGACGTATGTGCGCGTTCGGTTCCCTAACCTCGTGTACAAAAACTTATAGTTTGAAAACCAATGAGACGATATTGCTTTTTTTCGCCTACCTCGTGAACAAAAAATATATTTTAACACCAATGCGACGAATTTTGGTACATTGATGTACTAATTTAAGACGTACCAGGGGGAAATGTTACACACCCTTTGCAGATTAACTAAAAAATTCGGTTAAGTTCTTTAATTACTTCCCAATGAGTCTTCAATTATTTCTGTAGCAACATTTCATATTTCAGGATAGTTCTTTACTCCCCCAATAAACAATTCCATGTCTATTTCTTCGAAATTGGATGCCATTTTCGGCAACGCTGTTGCGGTAAACGGCGGAAGTGTGCACCGCTCAAGTCACACAAGGTACTCAAAGACGCAATTGCGTTTTTTTTTAACGCTGCGATACCGCTGCGTTGACGGAGGGAATTGCGGTGCAAAACGACTGCACGAGCGGCGGGCGGTAACGCAACGTCGACGCTGGTACGTGTGCAGTACCCAACAGATGGCACGTAAACTAAACCGCAAATGGCGGTACCGCAGCGTCGGCGCAAATGCGGTACCGCACGTGTGCTCCGGCGCTAAACATCGACGCCGAAAGCATTGTGTGACGTGGGTAAATTTGCGTTGCGTTGTACAAATAAACTTTAGACCACCGTGATTACAGCTTCAACGCATCTTAATATAAGAATTGCATAAATAAGCGACTGCGTGTTTTAACCTGTCTCATAGTTTATTGCAGTGACGTGAATGCAAGCCCATGTGATATTTTGGGGTAAAAAGGCTACTTATCGACATATGGAAAAAAACTATAAGTCAATTTTGCTTGATCCTACAGGTTTCAATTTCGAAGGCACCCATGGTGAATCGGGGATGTTTCAGTTGCTGCAAAATAAGTCACAATTTTTCGATTGTTCCCGAAAATCGAGTCTCCATGCAAGACCATGGCTTTAAAAGATGCATCTTCTGCTAATGAGCCAACAGCTGTTACGAGGAAACACAAGGACTCAAAGTAGCTAAAACATTAAAAAAGAACCGGTCAGGTGCCCTGCGGAAATCAAAATAGGCGTTTTCCAGCCTGTATTGTTCTGGTGAATATGGGTTTCTGAAATGACGCCTTTCAATGACTTTTACTCCTTAGTAAATATGTTTATCAAGTATTCTTGATAATGAGTCTGAGGTGACTAGAAACGTCGCGTAAAATTTTTTATCTTCCGTACTATATTGGCTTTTATTTCTTATTTATCTTACAAGCCCTTTTTAATTCTTCGGGACGTCCTTTCAAAGCTTAGGCTGCTAAAAATTAATTAAGTGGTTTTCGGGAATGGTACTAAAAAAAAATGATGCAAGCGGACGGTGTTTTTTTTTTTTTTTGGCGTTTTATTCGTGATTTTTCAGATGCGGGTGATGGGATTTTTTTTTACCAAACAAAACGAAATCAGTAGCTTAAAATTTATTGTCGAGAAGAATATCTATGTTTCAATGCCAGGATCAGCGTGCAGAAGTTGCACATTTGATGAAAATCATTCTTTAGATTCATGATTTTAGTTGAGTGAGTGAGTTCTTTATTCTGGGAACTACTGCCATACCTGGCCACCAGCCCCACCACAACAAAATTACAATCAGTTACATCATGATACTCAAACTACACCAACAGACACAGCACAAGAGACACCGGCCCTACACCAATCGTCCAGTCGCCGCACAGAATGCCGATACAGCTTTCAAGCCACGCACACCAAAGTACCATGTGGCGAAACCGATAGGAGAGCTTGCACCTCTCCCGTGAAGCGGCCCAACCAATGAGTTCGTACTGTAGAAAACAACGGGTCAACGCACAAGGAAGTGTTCAATCGTCTCATCCTCAGTCCCACAAAAACACACAGGGGAGACGTCTTCATCCCACTTCGGAAAGCAAAAAGTTCAGTCCGATGTGCCCCAGGCGCAGCCTGGAAACAACTACCGCCGACTTCCGAGGCAGCAAGTCCAACGCCGCCGGATAAGACAACGTGAGGTGGATGCTAAAGTACTGGGTACCCGGCCTCCTCTCAAACTAGTCATCCTCCCACATACTCTGTGCAACCCTATACCCCACTGCTGGCAGGTCCCTATGACATTTCACTACCCCAACTGTCTCACACTCCCCACTCCGATAACGCCTAGACAGGAAATTCGCCACTTCATTGCCTCCCACCTCAGCATGACCCGGCACCCAAGCTATGGACACCTGCCTCCCACTCAATACCACCTGCAGAACGCTCATGCAGAGATCCAGGACAATGGGGTGGGAAAAGGCCATTCTCCTGAGTCACCCCTGCAAGCACTTTATTGCCGTCTGGGAATCCGAACGTATCGACACCCCCACACCCGAAAGCTCAACACAAGCATTCGCCACCACGCAGAGCGCAATCAGTTCCGCAACCCCCGCCGATGAGACAAACGGTATATGGTAACTAAACTGCATTTTCAGGCTGGGGACCTAAACCCCCACTCCCCCTTCCACGGAAGCACTCAGGAAAGAGGCATCACAGAAAACCTCCAAATTCAAATCCTCCCCCATTGCATCAAGCAATCCCAATGTCAGCCTCCTGAAGCACATGAGCCAAAAACCAAGGAGCGACTCCGGGCCACACTTCCCTCACAGGAACACCTTTCAAGCATGACTCCCTAAAAACCAGCAC
Source organism: Lithobius niger (assembly GCA_023313725.1). Classification (NCBI taxonomy): domain Eukaryota; kingdom Metazoa; phylum Arthropoda; class Chilopoda; order Lithobiomorpha; family Lithobiidae; genus Lithobius; species Lithobius niger. The sequence continues at coordinate 21,691 of JAHWFP010185622.1, read as the reverse complement.
AGCTGTTTTTAGCTGTGACATGCCTCTGAACAATCCTTAGATTCGTTAGCTGTGACAAGCCTCTGAACAATCCTTAGATTCGTTTCTAGATCATGTGAATGATGAAAAGAGCTCATGTGGTCATCTGCTCCAGATAATGTTTGGTGAAAGTGCTGATGCGTGATTGGTACTTTTTTTTTTAGACAAAGTCATAAAAAAAAATGTTTCAAGCCCTAAGAAAAACCCATGTGTGCGCTCCTGAGAACCACTTCATTAATTTTTAGTGGCCTTATTGTTAACGCTCGGTGGTCGGTGTAACAGATTGTTGCTTGATTCCGAATTGCCCCTTCGACAAACAAGGAATATGAGAAATGGGTTTGAACGCGTGCGTTAACTACTTCCGGTCATCTGCCCGATGACGCTTTAAAGCCCTAAGGGAAATCAGAAATTGTGACTTCGGTCAACATCGAAATTATTGTAACAATACGATTCTTGGAAACGTTATATCAAAGCATACTGTTTACGCAGTGTTACTCGATTGTTGCTCGAGGTTTCGGGAAAAAATGAAATGCTAACTTCTCCCTTCGACCGACAACGGCATTTCGGTTCAGTGCCGCTACGCGAAACGATGGTAGGGTGATCAGACAGTTAAGGCATGGATTTTGCAACAATGGGCCGGTGTAAGAGATTTAACGCACATTTTTGGCATGGTTTTTCGATCAGAGTCCTTTGGGTCCTTTACCCAAAAACGAAAAGCTATTCTTTTGGTAAAACGACGTCCTCGGAGGTGGGAGGTGAAGAACATCCTCGGGGGTTTCGCCCCCTCGGACGATTCCACATCTCCTCGGAAGTCGCTTAGTCAAAAATTTAGGTCCGAGCTTCCTGAATAAACTACTTAACCGTACAATAACCATTACACAACTCTGCCATTGTTGTCCCCGTGTAATGGGACTTGGCCAGCGGTGGCAGCAGGTCTGCGTTGGGACACTGGGTAATTGGGTTGATTTGTTTTGCGATGTCGTCATTGCCTGGGCATGCTAGTGCAATATGTTACTTTTAAGTAGTTCTTAAGTTCTTAGAAGAGAGTATACGGCTTCTAGGCCTTTTAAACTCTAATAAATACAGTAAATACAGTAATCTAACGTCGGCATGAACCATTGTTTAAATGTTGGTATTTGCATGGCCAAGTGTGCATTAAATTTGGTAACCGCACGTCAAAGCCTGACCTTTGGTATACGCAGGGCACGGAGTGCAATTTACTGGTATACTTAAACGCGGAAATGTTGACTGGCAGTTAAACTTATACTGAAAAGGAAAAAAACGAAGATTAAAAATAAAATTAAAATGCTCGTATTCTACCGACGAATGTTGGCGTTACTTCTGATTCTGATGTTTATGAGTAAAAACAAATTATTTCTAGTAAATTGCTTCTCTTAATTATTTCGAATAATTATATCTAGTAAAAAGAAATTATTTACGGCGGAAAAAATTTAATTCTGGCTGCTAAAAAACGTAGTAATTTATTTTTGCTCACCGTTTTGCCCACTGACCAAAAACATTAGGGTGGTACTCCTCCCTGTTGATGTTATTGTAAATTAGGTTAGGTTAGATGAATTGTCGTGGCTGCAATTTCACCAGGCAGGGTACCACTGAAGAAAGAAAGGGACGAGCATCCTCAATCGATTGGGCAGTTGGCACCATTGGCGGTAAAAAAAATAATAACTTGGAATTACTTTAAAAAATATGCGATATAATTTGTATTTACGAACTAGACGCAATCACTAGAAATAATTACTATTGTTTGTTTTAGGTAGACATCCCTGAACACCAACAATATCACAAACAACAAAATAAAAAACGTTAATAATAGACGGTTGCTGTGGTAGGTACGAAAATACGGCATTTGATGGTTAAAAGGTTTTTCCTTGGCTGAGGGTTTCGTTAGGACCCCTAGATTGATTTCAGAAGTGGTGCCGCGAAATTCGTCTCTTAGGGTCCGAAATGGCAGCCATCTTTAAAAATGGCCACCGTAATTTCCCAAAAAATGAAATGAGGTCCTAAAGAAACCCTCTGCCAAGAAAAACCTTTTAACCATCAAATATTTCACTTTTTTGTCACGTACCACGGCCACTACAACTCCGGTTGACACTGAACGACATGAAAAACAGATGAACAATCGTTTTTTCTTTTTTCACTTTTAGATTTTCGCGTAACAACGTTCGCACCACCAACCGTCGTTTCCTTCTATTGTTGGCAGGTGGCGGGGCAAGTACTACGTTCCCTTGTTCGCCTAAGAAGCAATTTCCAATTGCAATTACAGGGGTTTGTATGAATTGCACCCAACCTCGGCCAACCCTAGGTCTCTTGACAGTTTCTCCCGTCGCGATGCGGGTTTGCTCTCCAGACTTCGAACTGGGCACGTTCAGCTCAGGGCTCACATGTTCAGATTGGGGTGGTCTCGCTCTCCTCGTTGTACCTGTGGTGGTGGTGAAGAGACTGTACGTCATTTTGGTGGAGTGCCCTTTTTGGGCTGTTCAGCGGCACTTTGCCCTCAATGTAGGGGTCGACCCGGTTCGCGTAGCCCTCGGCATCTCCCCACACTCGGTGTTAGGTGTAGGCTCCCTGAGCAGGACCTTGGCGTTTTGTAAGGCAACACGACAGTTCACCTACAGTTCCAGGAGTTTCTCTTGCTCCCAGTATCTTGTGCATAGGGTCCAGCGTGCTTGGTGGTTTTTGGTGGTTTGTTAGTTGGTTGGTTTGGGCACATGGTGTTGCTTGGTGTACTGGTGGCATTTAGTGCCCATAGTTTCGAAGTAGGTTATATGGAGCACATGGTGTTATAGGCCTGTAAGCTAAAATAAAACATAATAAAATAAAAATCAATTTCCAATCGAGTAACAATGCTTTAACTACATTGTTCTGTAACAATGCGGTGCACCATCTTCTGTTGATTTCGCGGATCGATATAATTCTGCTGTGTAACCCCATTGTTAACGAACACCGTGTGTTAACTGATTCATCACTTAGATTTATTTTCCTACAAAACTTGAAACATAACAATTTTCCACTTAATTAAATGACTAAGCCTCCGAAATGTATGGCCTATTTCAAAATACGGCTATACAAAATCAGAGAAACAAGAAAATACTTGCTCAGGCGTGGTGCTAAAACAAAATTTGAGCAAACACCTGGTTCGTGATGTTTGGGCTCAGTAAAGTGAACCGGATTTCACTTTATTTAATATAAAACAATTTTTTTTAAATCGTTAATTAGATGTCAACACATCAATAAAGCCTAGTTACTATATTTTAAACGCAATAATGCTGTACAAATTCAGCAGGTTGTCATACGTGTTCATCTTCATCACTTCCACCACACTACTTTTTTATGTTATTTCAATTTCAATGATTAGATTGTAAACCTAAGATCTTACCAACACCAAAATGGACCACACCATATAATGTAAGTAAAACAAGCCGTTAAAGACGGTTCGCAATGGATGTGACTAGGCCACTTTTGGTAAGATTACAAGAGAACAAAAACCAATAACAAATGCAACAAACGACGCCTGTTTATTTATAGAGTAATAACTTTTTCATTCTACAAGATTACCAACTGTGGAACTAGTCAGTATTACAGACCGAACTTAGCTTCAAGCAGACTCAGTCCTAAATCATCTGCGCTACCGGGGTGACTTCCATCGCTCATACAGCTGACTAACACCACAACGCCAACTTGCCGCTCAGGCACCCATCCAACAAACGTGTTGAAACCCAGCGTACCACCACTCTTCGAAACAAGTTGTGCGTCTTGTGGCAACATCCGCAACATCCAGAACAAGCCAATTCCATCGTCATCCCCTTCTGCCTTTTTACGTCGTATAGTAGAAAATTCAAGGGCGTCACCTACTTCCTTCTGGATTGATGTAATGCCTGTAGCAAGTTTTACGAATTTTACTAGCTCTGCCAGTGTAGAATGTAGCGCTCCTGCTGCTGCCAGAACGTCAAACTCTAATGCTGGGGCGATTTCACCCTTAAGGTCATGTCCAGGAGGAAAACGTCGTTTTTGGTCATCGTTGAGGGTTATGGTCGTGTCTCTAAGTCCGAGTGGGAGAAGAACTTGTTCTTTCAGTAAATCTTCGAACTTCTGTCCTCTATTAAGTTCCAGTGCATGTCCTAGAATGCCAGCTCCAGCATTCGAATAAAGGTATGAACCACGGTTTACCAATTCAACTTTGTCCAACCAGTGGTATAGTTGTTTCGCTGTGTAGTTTGCGAATGGATTATCGGGATTAGTTGGGTTATCAGGCTGCCTTGGAAGACCAGAGGAATGAGTAGCTAGTTCCAGCAATGTCACATTGTTAGCAGGAGCTGAGAATCGTCCTGGCCAATCAGTCAGCAATTTTGCCAAGGTATCATTTAGGAAGACGTTCCCCAGCAAAACTTGGTCGGCTAGTAGTATTCCTGCGAATGCTTTAGTGATCGAACCGATCTCAAACACTGTGTTCTCGTTTGGAAGAACCGGGTTGTTTGACGATAACTGTCCGCTGAAAAAGTAGTCGGTATCGTCTGGAGAGACAAGAGCAGCAGCCACTGCTCCAGCAGGCTTCAATGCTATCCACGAGTCCACCAGGTGTTGTAAGTTTGTGGGTATTTTAGCACCCTGCGTTGCAATACATTCACCCAAAAGAATGTACGACACCAATAGACTAATTACTGAAGTGTAAGTCGCCATCATATTCCTCAATAACAGAAACACTTGCTGTTTGCTTTAGGTTCACTCGAAGTGACAAGAATAAGGGTGTGTAGTTTTATATGCAGTTTTCATTGAAATTATTATCTGTTGGTGGCAAGATTTTAAAAGAGATTACACATTCCTGTTACAATGGTACTATGACAGAAACCAGTGACATATCATGATACATAGACAATGTTGGTTATCTCAGTGATTGTTTACAGCATTCAATTGAGATAAATTTTCTTGAAACTTGGAGATAAATTTACTTGATAAACACCCTTTAGGGTCGAGTTGTATTGTTGCTGTAGACTAGCATTTTAGGCTTGAGGTGGATACGACCTGTAACACATTCCCTACCTTTTCTGCTGTGCGATACTCGAATAAAGAATTACGACTGCAGTGCCACACAGCACTATAAGGTAGGTACACAGTTAGCATTTCTCCTAACAGCTCATTCACATTGCTACGAGATCTCCAAGCAACGCAATGCGACATATCATCGCTATAACAACCCACTCCTCAGGCAGTCATTCACAGTCGATTAGCAAACACAAGATGTCATACTCTCTGCAATGAGAACAAACACACCTACTGCATCCTTTCGATCACACCTCACGAACGCCAGACTGCAGAAACAGGATGACACCATGTGCCCCCCTATATGTTTGCGGAAACCAAATTGAGTACCATACAGCCCACCAGCATCGCAGCGAACCCTTGCTGGCTAACTGGGCTATTCGTCGTTGAGTAGCTGAGAATCGTCCTGGCCAATCAGTCAATAATTTTGCCAGGGTATCGTTTGGGAAGACGTTCCCTAGCAAAACTAGATCGGCTAGTAGTATTCCTGTGAATGCTTTAGTGATCGAACCGATCTCAAACACTGTGTTCTCGTTTGGAAGAGACGGGTTGTTTGACGATAACTGTCCGCTGAAAAAGTAGTCTTCTGCGATGACGGTGGCCTTCAAAATCTTGAACGGTGATTTGGTTAAATAAATACAAATGCAAACCTATTTATGTTGCCTTTTGGACTTATATGTCAGACTGCCTGAGCGGGGAATCGAACCCCACGACCTTTGAAACCAAAGGCCGAGATCCTACCGCTGAGTCAAAAGGAAACGTCCATAGGCAGCATTTAACAGGTCTTTAGAAACATTCACCACAAAGGGGGTGTGCCACACTCCAAGTGAAACTAATGGAACACTTAAACTATGGACGTTTCCTTTTGGCCGTGTCAGTAGGACTTTGTGGGAGGACTTCGGCCATTGGTTTCAAAGGTCGTGGGTTCGATGCCCCGCTCAATCAGCCTGACATATAAATCCAAAAGGCAACGTAAATAGGTTTGCATCTGTATTTATTTACTTCTTGTTAAGCCTTTGGCTTTTTGTCTTTAATCAGTGATTTGGTACGACAATAAACGTGTAATTACAGGACGGAGAGCCAAATGGGCTCCATTAGAGAAAAATAAATATGTACTAATGTATGATAATTTGGTTGGCGATGACTGTTTTCGATGATGATGATTCAAATTGAAAATCTCCACATTTAACAAATAAGTTGAAAATAATGAAAATAAGTGGCATGAATGTTTTCTCCCCGCGATGTTTTGTCCGCTATGTTTTCTTCACGCGATGTTTCGGCGGCGATGTTTTAGCTGGATACCCATGAATGCACGTTGGTTGGGAGGCAACCTCCATTGGGGAGGGTGAGAGCTATCCACCAACAATAGTTACCAGACAAAATTTTGCGATTACAGCATATTAGTACAAAGATCATTCCTCGCTTATACATTTTTACGTTTCATTACTGTAACTAGAATGCACGAAACCATGAATGCACGCAGGTTGAAATGCAACCTTCATTAGGCAGGGTGAGAGCTTTCCACCAACAATTACCAGACAACATTTTGCGATTACAGCATATTGGAACAAAGACCATTCCTCGCTTATACAGTTTTATGTTTCATTACTGTGACTTGAATGCACGAATATATGAATGCATGTTGGTTGGGTGCAACCTTCATCGGGTAGGGTGAGAGCTATCCACCAACAAATAGTTACTAGACAAAGCTCCATTAATTGGCTAGCCGTGGGGTGGAGAATTGGTAAGGGTCACCTGTAGCAACCCATTTTGGGCCGCTAAGTATTGCTGCTGAAACTCAGGCCAAGATCATTACTTCAGTGACCCATTTGCCCAAGATGCGTCGCAACAACCTGTTTTCCCTCCAAGGATAACATTCTAGTTGTCAAACAATGGCAACGAATTGTATTGCTCGAACCCTGTGTAAATATTATCTTGCTCCCCATTCCAATCGCCCAACTCACCCAAGATGCTTCGAATTTGGTCACTAAATATTAACTGAACAAAAAAGTCTTCGCCGTTTAGACAAAAATCATTAGAGCTCGTATCCACATACTAACAGCTGTGAAGGTTACACGAATAAAAATGGATTGGAGTTCACTCGCACGCAACGACTATAATTTGAACTCCAATTCCAGGGAACAAGGACTGTTTTTGCTCAGTGGTTATGTCAGAAAGTGAACGCAGTTTGTGTATGTATGTGCGCGTGCGTGTGTGTAGGCTTAATTTGTGATTTATGCAGGCTTTTTTTTTATATTTGTGTTTGTTGTTTTATATTTGGTCTGTTTCGTGTGAGTGGCTATATGCGTATTTTCTGTGCATTTATAATTCGTAAAGCAAGCAGACTACTAGTTAAGGCAGATTTTTTTTTACCTGTGTTTGTGTTGGATGGTTTCTGTTTTACTTCTAGTTCATTTTCTGTATGTATTTTTAATATTTCAATTTTGTTGGTGTTTGCTGTTTATGGCGTCTGTTTTGTACGTGTTTGAGTGTTTAGTTTTTCGTTCTGTTTCATGAGCGAGTTTATGTTGTATTTTGTATGTGTATTTTTTTGTTTAAAATATCCACCCATTTTGGTTGTTTTATTAATGATGTCCATACGCGTGTTGCATGGAGGCTGGCACGTCACAATACTTGTTCCCTGGAATTGGAGTTCAAATTATAGTTCATTGCGTTCGAGTGAACTCTGATCCATTTTTATTCATGTATCTTCGCAGCTGTGAGAATGGGGGTACTAGCTCGAATTCTTTTTTCTAAACGGCGAAGCCTTTTTTTGTTCAGTTAATTTGTTGGTTTATTTCGCTTCCTTTTGATTGTAATTTCTACGATCTGATCTATCGTGTCTACGGTGCATCCACTGTCCTCCCAATTTTGTTTGCGAAAAAACGGAAAACGAGAAATATATATTTATGTTCAGGTTCCGCCCAAGCTTTGTCCCATGGTTAATATTTGATGGCAACACACAAGCGTGTGTTTAGATTTAGCATGTGTTGTCTCGATGGGATCTAGGAAAAAATGCCCCCGACAAAACGCTCCCAGGAAAAATACGCCCCTAAGATAAAACGCCCCTAGGAAAAAACGTCCCCAGGAAATAATGCCCTAATTAAATGGTTTTTGTTTCGCATCTTCAAACGCCCCATTTTTAACATCACTTTCTCAAGTAGTAAGGTTCAAAATTGAGCTGGTTCACTCATCAATGCGAGCATTAGTTTGCTTCACATGACACAAAGTCCCAAGAAATTTGTTTAAAAAAGAAAGGTAGAAATTGTGAGCAATTCCACGGCCCGAGTAGGGATTCCTCTAACGATTTTGTACCTTTCTGACACCGTCTCCGTTTGCATTTAATTTACCTAAAAGATATACACTTGTTCTAAAAACCTATACAACTTGACAGTAACATTAAAATTGTGAGCAATTCCACGTCCCATGTAGGAATTCCTCTAGAGAATTTTTACCTTTATGACACTCGCTCTGCTTGCATTTGATTTACTTCAAAGATATAGCCTTCTGTTTTTCTTAAAATTGAACTGATACGACTTAATGAGATTAAAATTGTTGGTGATTCCGCGAAAATAGCCTAGGATAGGGAGATTTTAAAAATTGGAGATGGTTGTCTGGATCCATAGACTTTTCTGAAAGAGAAAGAAGGCTAGTTTAAGGAAAAAGATTGCTAAGTATGTGAATTGCAAACGGGGAGAGTTTACTAAATACGCAAAGATGTGATTTAAATTAGAAAACAAAAACCAACTCGTTTGATGTTTAAGATAAGTTTAACTGATCCAAAGTCAAAACAGCAAAGGAACACAAATAAACTTTCCTGTAAGGTTTCGTAACCGCATTGTTCCTGTGGTGTTTAGTCCACGTGAAACCTTACTACTGTATTCACGTGTTGTTACAGTTTTTACTTTAGAACATGTCAGAATGGTTCATTCTACTTGGCTAAACGATATTGCTGAAAAATCGTAAAAACCATCGTCTTACTGTGCTTAGTACAGACCTACAGATCAAGTAATTCAGGGTTCGTGCGACTCCTTGAAAACCTGGAAATGGCCTTGAAAATAAAAATAAAATACCAATCCTGAAGTCTTGAATTCGAAATCTTGAAAAGTGGTGTATGTATAATGAACGGAAAGGATGAACGGATAGCAGACGTCTTGACTTGAATTATGATGAAAAATTTAGCCCCGAAAGTAGGCGAGTGTGCAGCAAGCACTGTATTAATCTTACAATAATTTTGAAAGTTGGGATATGGTTTAAATTTTATTTACGTGTCTAATGGTTGAATGCAGCATTAAGGTTTCACGTGGACTAAACAGCACAGGAACAATGCGGTATTCGAAATCTTACAGGAAAGTTTGTGTATGTTCCTTTGCTGTTTTGACTTCGGATTAGTTAAACCTTACCTTAAACATCAAAAGAGTTCGTTTTTGTTTTCTAATTCGTTTCATATACCAAGTTGGTTTTTTGTACTCGTTGCAAACACACTGAATGAGCAAGCGAAGCAAGCTCATTCAGTGCAAGTCTTTCTTTTGGAAGTTGGTTTCGCAGCAGCTCTCATTCATCGGCTTTGTCCTTTATTTGTAACTAGCAGTCGTACCCGGCTTCGCCCGGGGATTTGTTTGGTCCGCGGTTATTTCCCATTATTTGCTCGGTGCTGCCTGATCGTTCACTGCAACAGTCATTTTTTCTTTGTGTAATACTCCCTTTTTCCGCGAATCCTCTCCCTCCCCTCTCCCCTCCCCCTTTTATCCCGTCCTCTCCCTCTCCTCTGTTTCCCTCCCTTCCTCCTCTTTGCTACACGTAGTTGAATTTGGATGGGTGTTTAAATTAATACTGCCCCTCCTCCTTTTGCGAGGTTTTTTGCCAAATTGGTATGGTCTCCATTCCAAACAACCCCCCCAAAAATTATCTTTTAGGTTCAGTTAATGCGTAATCGTATGCTTACTTCCCCCCCCCCACCCCACTCCCAGTCTTTCGCTGTGGCGATGCGTACCGTGTGACAAATAACTGTGCATGACGTCTTAAACGACTTGCCGCTAAGATTACCACGGTGTTTGGTTGGAAGGATAATTTTTGTATCCTTCCCAATCAAATTGTGGAGCAGACACAAGCACTGCCCACAAATGGGCATTCCCCGTTCAGGCCCTTCCCACTCCCAGTTTATCGTTTTGGCATTAGCAATCCGTACCGTGTGAAAAATAACTGTCCTTCGTAGATGACGTTTAAGACACGCCTTTGCGATGATGGCGCAGAACAAATTGTAGTCGAGGCAACAGTGTGCCAATTTCAACTTCTTTTCAACTTAAAGCCAAAGAATTGATACTCTAACGTTTTCATTGTTCCCTTTTCGGGGGTCGTCGTCGTTATCTTCATATCTGCTATGGGACTTTGGTTTGTAATGTACGATATAGACGGCAAGCCAAATGGGCAACGGACATTTTAGCTTTAACACGGGAAAGTTACGTGAAACCATTAAAAAAATAATGCGTAATAAGGATAAAGGTTCCTCTTCACTTTTCCTAAAAGTGCGGGTGAATTGTTGGCTCACCAGCATTGCTAGCATTTGTTTAATCTTCAGTCTATGCCTTGCATCTGGCGTTTGCTGATTGTCATTGTTGCATAAAAACAACCTTTAAACCTTTAAAACAATGTAAAACAATAAAACGGGCCTGTTGCAAGCGCATAAAATGCGGATGTGGTGGATCTTAACTACGGCGTACGAGAGTGGGGAGAGGAGCAGTGTGACGCACCTTCTGCTTCACTGTCCACGGTGGCAATCTGAACGTGTGGTCCTGAAGCCATGGATACAGCATGCGGCAAATAGTGACGTGCTTCTAGTGGGTGGCGGGAGCAGAGATTACGTCAGACGTCTGTCTGTTGTTGCACGGTATGTTAAATCCACCTCCATCTCATCTTTTTCACGTCGCAGCACGAAATTATACACAGTGGAAAGGAACAATCGAGGCGCATATTAGAAAACGGACAATGGTGCCTTATGTGCTAGGGTAGGAGTTGGTTACTTCGTGCACAGTGGAGGAAAACAAACTGGACATGTTAAGGTATATTGTGATTGTTAAGTTTATGTACTGGGATGGGGGTAGGTTTGCAGTGTAAGTGTTTATGCATTGTGTTTGTGCGTTGTATTATTGTATAGGGTGGACACATGGCCTTGGGCCGCGGTCCCGATAAATAAATATATCCCGTAGCTCCGGAACGGGACGACCAATTGAAATTTCAATTTCTATAAAAGGCACATCTCCGAAAGTAGATGTTTCAAATGAGCTAAGAACCAGCTTTCTACGACCTTAGTCTGTAGTCTGTAGTCGGTTTAGTCTGTAGAGACCGTTGTATAAATGTGTCCTAAGTTCTCCATAAACGACAAAAATGTAACTCACCATTTCAAATCAAGTCCATATCTCTAATGTGACATACCGAAAATTAATAAAAGTTGGTACACGTGTTGGCCAAGTCCCATAAAACTTGCATACCAAATATCAGGGGAAAATGTTGAAAGACGGCGGAGAAATTAAGCATCGAAATTTTGGCTTGAACATGGGAGACCGAGATTAAACCTTACTAATAAACTTCTGGGCGCTGTAAGTCATTTGAAGCAAACTAATTAACTGCTATTTCAGATTAAAACAACTATTAAAAAAAAAACAGAAGAATTTAAAGAAGAATTTAAACTGCCTTGAGAAACATGGCGGGCACCTGTGCCCATAGTTCTCACCTCTGTTCTCGTCTGAATGAGATTCATGAGAACGCACCTCATTCATTCCTGCACTCCTTTGGTGTGCGAAAAAGGCAACGTAATCTTGTTGAGGCGGCCACAAATGTGAAAACGATGTATATCTTAAAAACTATGCAAACATCAATTTATAAAATTGAACAGCTATTGGAAAATCACTTCAAACTTTTGGAGGTGTTAGGATACATTTTTCAAACAGTATCACAGTTTATCTGCAGCTGTGCAAGTTTTACCTTAGCCGTCGCACTTTAGTTACTCCAACGATTTTGAATTACAGCGACCATGCGTTTCTTTTCCATCTAGCAATTTAGCGAAACGCGAGTATGGTGTAACGTCAACGTCACTATTATGCAATACACACTAGAGTCCGGCCGCTGAAAGAATGACTCAGCGTTCGTCGAATATCGCCCATGTTTGCCTGCCTGCACGAGAAGTGCACCTTGACGACAGCGAGTTCAATCGAGTCCAGACATGGCGTCAACTTCGACTTCGTTTAGGTAAAACTTAACATGTTCAAGCTCGGGAGCTAACAACGTTTTTTTAGTTTAAAACGTTGTAAAGTATTTTTAATCTAGGGTGAGTGAATTTGGAGAGCTTAAAACTAACACACAAGCCAGAAAGTGTGCAGTAGTGTGGAGTGCGACGGGCAAGTGATGTATAAACGCCGGAAAAAAAACGGCTGCGTCTATCATCCATTTCGCAGCCTAATCTTTCGATACGTCAATAATAAGACATAATTATTATTGTAGATATGCGTACAAATAAACAACTCCCTATTGTTAAGAAAGTGTTGGCAGAGGCAAATGAATGCTTGGGGTTTGCTGGAAAACGGATAGCCGCCGGCCTATTAGAAGTCTTAGCAAATAAAATAAAATAATTCACTGTGCTCTTATTTGTATTACTTCCCAGCTGCTGATTATAATGTATTACAAGCTAAATTGACAAGTTGGCATGAGGAATGGTAGGGGGGGGGGGGCTAGTTTGCCATTTTTGTTATGGTCGTAATCGGCGCTAGCAGCAATTAAGGCAGCGGCGGCGCAAAATTGGTATGGCGGTAAGAAGGAAAGCCATGCACCGATTCCTTGTTTCGTGCTACAATTCAAAACGTTTGTCAACAAAACGAATCCTTGAAACAGGCTTAACGTCTGGATACGAGAAATCTCGTGAAGTGATCAGGCATGGACAAAAAAGATGTTAATTTGTAGCTCCACTTTGTACAGGTTTGTTCTACATATGTAAACAAACGAGCGGTACATTGATATGCATCTGACAACTGTCAATGTATCAACTACGTTTTTTTCCCATTAATCTAGGATTTACACACGCTTCAAGCAACACACGTAAATTTATTGTAAACTATTTCGCTTCACGAGGCTTTTGTTGCCGAAAGTAATAGAACACTGTCGAAATCACGAGACGGCTTCTATCGATTTAACAGTTGCCGTACATAGTCCAACAGTTTTTCGTGTGAGTTAGTATGCTTATTTTCGGCACGTGGAACTGAATTCGCATTTATTCTTCATTCGTCTTATTTTTATTCTTACTTTATCTTTATTAATTAGAAAAATTAAAGGTATTTAATTCAATATTTCACATTATTTGATTTGTTTGGCTTTTGGGCAGCTGAATTTGGATGTCTTGCATGCGTTACTGAATCATACGTTAAGCGCGACGTTTATATTTTAAGTACGAACCTTGCTTTTAACATACTTCTATTGGAGCAAACATTTTCTCACTTCACTATGTTATGAGAGGAACCATAAATTCTCTTTCTTCATTGCTAAAATCATTTACAACGTCTCGAAACGATCATTCCCATTGAATTCAATGCTAATGCTCGGACAGGCTG